>JAEQBA010000735.1:0-124420 GCA_019434445.1 Phalangium opilio
ATTTGTGAAGTTATAATGTCTCCCGTTTTGGTAGTACGTGAGGTAAAAGTGTAAAACTATGTATTTTTGAAAACGATTTTAAAATCAGAGCATAACCTAATTTTCTTCGTTCAAGTCTCTCGAAATGACTGATAGAGGTGTGAATGGTTTCGGCTCAACAGGAAAATGATATATATTACGCATTCAAATATTATCAGGACACTGTCGCGATTTCCTTTTCATAATTATTTAAGTAAATTTAAATCTTAAATCATAAAGTGTCTTTACGAACCACTTAAAATTAAATACATTACATATATTATTTTAGAACCGAAAAAGTGGGAAGTGTCCTGTGTGTTAGGGTTGGTGTATTTTATATGATGTAAAAATTGGGGCACATGTTGTAAAGAAAGGTTTAACATGGAATTTAATAAAAAATTTATTTCGGAAACTACATTTTTCATAATTCAGTTAAAATGTTTTTTTTTATTCTCTTGGCTGACTTCCTTGACCTTCGAAAAAGTCTCGAAACAGGAGGGCTCTAGCTCGCTCATGTTCCAAGATGAATGTCTCGAGTTTCCTCACCTAATGAGGAAATAGAGGAAACATGAAATAGGTCTAACCATCTAATTAAATGACGGAGAGAGATAAAACATACATGGATGAAGCATCCCCCTCCTCTTATTTTACTTCGCGACCGCACCGACAACTAAGACAAAAGAAACTTAGTCACGATTTTAAATTTATAATATAAATGAATGTTATTGATCAGTTCCTACCTCCAAATCTCGGAACGTGAAATTTCCTAGATCTGCTCTCACCGGTATTGGGCCTAGGGTGGCCGTGTATCTCACTATTGCCTTGGTTTCATTTTCAACTTGCAGACTGCCCGCCATTTTTTGCTTATTGGTCTTTCAAGTTTCGAATCTTATTAGAGAATGATGGTTCTTAAAGGAAGGACCGATGCTTTTTATACTTTATAGCTAGAATGGGGGAAATAGTTTAGTATATAATATACAAAATCTGAAATAATTCAAAACCCACCTACAACATGAGTAGTATGTTACCCCACTTTTAGCCATGCAAATTAGCCGAAAATGATCGAAATTTGCATCATTCAGAATTTGTATCAAAAATCACACCTGTCAATCAAAAAATGTTAATAATAAAAGCAATTAGAATGAAGCGTTAAAAGAAAATGATAAAGTTTTCCCCGAGATGTCTACTATTTAAAGAATTATTATTGGGCGTTTTCAAGGGTAACAACTTTTCATTTAAATGATGAGATATTTTCTTAAAAAATTATATATTTTATTCATTTATAATTGGATATATTTAGGTATATTTCTGAGATAGAGAGGTGAAGCGAATCTAGAGTTGAGAAGAAGGTCGATAGGCAAGTAATATTCGTAGAAGTTGAGGCAAATAATTGATTGATAGAGAGGACAGTCTTCGTGGTGGCAGAAGTAGAGCTTGTAGTGAGTGGTTTGAACTTGGTATTCTATTAATAGAGAATAGTTCCATGGAGAGTAGTTTTTACAGCGAGGACAGGGAGTGATTCGAGAATACACATAACTATAATAAAAAATATATATAAGTCAAATCGTTTTTTTTAAAAACAAAAGGGTTTTTTAGCTTACTTTAGATCAATTTCATCATCCGTCGCGTGAAGATCTTCTTGTATAAAGTAATTGTAGAATTTAGGAAGATGGGCATTGTTAACGTAAGAAGAGTTAGTGCTGTTTAGATAGATATTAACTGGAAGGAATAACCCTTCCAGATAGCTGAGACAAATTAAGGTTTGGTGGAGATTACAGTCGTGGTTCAGGCAATAATATAATTTAAAGGACATAGTTGTTGTTGAATTTACTGGTCGAGAAAAGGTACGAAAATTAAATTGGAAGTGGTTACAGGATGGACAGGGAGTAAGATAAGAATACATAGCGCTGTAAAAAAATCTTATTAGTTTCGATTAAAAGTTAATTAACAAATAGTTTTTAGCTTACCCTATATTAATCTCTCTACATCTTCGACATTCATTTCAATATCGTCCGAAGATGATTCTGTCGACATATTATCTGGGTCGTCAGCTTCGGCGAAAATATCTATGCTGGCGATTAATGCATTTATTTCTTCCTCCATCCCCTCTGGGTTATCATCCTCCTCGAGGATAATGACTGGATCAACTTCCATTTCATCATCGACATCCCAGAGTTGAGTCAATGCTCTATATAAAATAGATACATGTTTTTTAGAAAAAAGTTAATATTTTTAGAAAAAAGAGTTAAACATTTAGAGGATAATCAAGTATGTCCGCCAATCTCGTATTTAAATCCTCGGGATGACCGCGACAGGGGTAATGCATATTAACAGCGGGGAAGTAAATACCCACTATATTTCTATAGCGGTTACAGGATAGAGTCGCGCAATAGAAGGCCTGTGAAATACTTCTAATAATAGTAGAAACCTCTCTTCTTTTACAACAGCAGCATGGTTTGAATCTCAATGAATAAGTTTCAAAGATTCTAAATACATAGCTACTTTTACTTAACTATACTTTTTAATGTTAAAATTAAAATATCACTTACCCTATAGATGCTTCTTCTCTCGCTATAGCTGCGGTATCTAGTAATGGTACTTGGGTTCTATAAAAACGAAAACACTCCAATAAAACTAGAAGCTTAAAACAACTAGTAACTTTTTATTTTAGCTTACACAAGTTCCAACTCCCGAAACTGGTGCTGGGGCTTATCTTCTTGGAGACCCATGGTAATTGAAAGTATAGGTTCGAATGATTTTTATAAAAACGCGTTCTCGGATAGGAAAAGCTAGTTGGGCGTTGTCAAGGATAACAACTTTCCTAGCTTTAATTTTTGATATTCGAGAGGTCCTTGAAAAACATTGGTTGCAGTGTTCGTATTTAGTGGAAATTTTTTAATAGAATGTATAAGTTTCATATAAATGACGAGACATTTTCTTAAAAAATTATATATTTTATTCATTTATAATTGGATATATTTAGGTATATTTCTGAGATAGAGAGGTGAAGCGAATCTAGAGTTGAGAAGAAGGTCGATAGGCAAGTAATATTCGTAGAAGTTGAGGCAAATAATTGATTGATAGAGAGGACAGTCTTCGTGGTGGCAGAAGTAGAGCTTGTAGTGAGTGGTTTGAACTTGGTATTCTATTAATAGAGAATAGTTCCATGGAGAGTAGTTTTTACAGCGAGGACAGGGAGTGATTCGAGAATACACATAACTATAATAAAAAATATATATAAGTCAAATCGTTTTTTTTAAAAACAAAAGGGTTTTTTAGCTTACTTTAGATCAATTTCATCATCCGTCGCGTGAAGATCTTCTTGTATAAAGTAATTGTAGAATTTAGGAAGATGGGCATTGTTAACGTAAGAAGAGTTAGTGCTGTTTAGATAGATATTAACTGGAAGGAATAACCCTTCCAGATAGCTGAGACAAATTAAGGTTTGGTGGAGATTACAGTCGTGGTTCAGGCAATAATATAATTTAAAGGACATAGTTGTTGTTGAATTTACTGGTCGAGAAAAGGTACGAAAATTAAATTGGAAGTGGTTACAGGATGGACAGGGAGTAAGATAAGAATACATAGCGCTGTAAAAAAATCTTATTAGTTTCGATTAAAAGTTAATTAACAAATAGTTTTTAGCTTACCCTATATTAATCTCTCTACATCTTCGACATTCATTTCAATATCGTCCGAAGATGATTCTGTCGACATATTATCTGGGTCGTCAGCTTCGGCGAAAATATCTATGCTGGCGATTAATGCATTTATTTCTTCCTCCATCCCCTCTGGGTTATCATCCTCCTCGAGGATAATGACTGGATCAACTTCCATTTCATCATCGACATCCCAGAGTTGAGTCAATGCTCTATATAAAATAGATACATGTTTTTTAGAAAAAAGTTAATATTTTTAGAAAAAAGAGTTAAACATTTAGAGGATAATCAAGTATGTCCGCCAATCTCGTATTTAAATCCTCGGGATGACCGCGACAGGGGTAATGCATATTAACAGCGGGGAAGTAAATACCCACTATATTTCTATAGCGGTTACAGGATAGAGTCGCGCAATAGAAGGCCTGTGAAATACTTCTAATAATAGTAGAAACCTCTCTTCTTTTACAACAGCAGCATGGTTTGAATCTCAATGAATAAGTTTCAAAGATTCTAAATACATAGCTACTTTTACTTAACTATACTTTTTAATGTTAAAATTAAAATATCACTTACCCTATAGATGCTTCTTCTCTCGCTATAGCTGCGGTATCTAGTAATGGTACTTGGGTTCTATAAAAACGAAAACACTCCAATAAAACTAGAAGCTTAAAACAACTAGTAACTTTTTATTTTAGCTTACACAAGTTCCAACTCCCGAAACTGGTGCTGGGGCTTATCTTCTTGGAGACCCATGGTAATTGAAAGTATAGGTTCGAATGATTTTTATAAAAACGCGTTCTCGGATAGGAAAAGCTAGTTGGGCGTTGTCAAGGATAACAACTTTCCTAGCTTTAATTTTTGATATTCGAGAGGTCCTTGAAAAACATTGGTTGCAGTGTTCGTATTTAGTGGAAATTTTTAATAGAATGTATAAGTTTCATATAAATGACGAGACATTTTCTTAAAAAATTATATATTTTATTCATTTATAATTGGATATATTTAGGTATATTTCTGAGATAGAGAGGTGAAGCGAATCTAGAGTTGAGAAGAAGGTCGATAGGCAAGTAATATTCGTAGAAGTTGAGGCAAATAATTGATTGATAGAGAGGACAGTCTTCGTGATGGCAGAAGTAGAGCTTGTGGTGAGTGGTTTGAACTTGTTATTCTATTAATAGAGAATAGTTCCATGGAGAGTAGTTTTTACAGCGAGGACAGGGAGTGATTCGAGAATACACATAACTATAATAAAAAATATATATGGAGAGTAGTTTTTACAGCGAGGACAGGGAGTGATTCGAGAATACACATAACTATAATAAAAAATATATATAAGTCAAATCGTTTTTTTTAAAAACAAAAGGGTTTTTTAGCTTACTTTAGATCAATTTCATCATCCGTCGCGTGAAGATTTTCTTGTATAAAGTAATTGTAGAATTTAGGAAGATGGGCATTAGAGAATAGTAAGCCTCGATAACCGCGGGCAGCGCAGGGGGGATGAATTTTTTTCCCTCATGGTTTATACCCGCGAAGGGGGGGACGAATTTTTGCCGCCATGTTTCCATCCCCGGAGGGGGTTGGTGGTTCTCCCCCTCACCTCCTCCACCCGAAGGGTGTAGGTTGTTCTTGAGTGTGTGCTCTCTCTTTCCGCTAAGTCCCCTTTATATTCTGACTTTCACTTTCTCTTTACCCAGCCCGATACCCGCGAGAGCGCTGTGAAGGCTGGAGAGTTTTTTTTCTCTCTCTTGGGTCCCTCCTGACTATCACCGTCTCTTTCCCTTTGACCGTCTCTTTATTTTTACGCTTACGAATGTACAAGCCTAGCGGCGCGCATTTTCTCTCTTATATAAAGTCAACTCCGTATAGTACTGAAATGTTATAGGAATACATCTCTCGGGTCCCTCTCTCCGATACACGTGCAAGGCGGGGGAATGCATGTACAAGCCTGGGAACTTCCATCTCTCTCTAAAGCTCTCCTTCTATTTCTCTCCCAACGTTTTTTTAAAGCGGGGCATTTTTTTACTTTTGCGCTATGTATGTATAAATCAAGAGGCGTTAAATATTTTATCCATGTTTTATTTCAAAATATTTGTGTATATATATATATATATATATATAATTTAAATAGAAAAAAAATATATTGAAATATTAAAGTCCTGTTTGTAAATGAACATCATCGGCTACAGCTCTGAGGAAACGTTTTTGCCTATACCGGTCTAGGACTCCCTCATTGGGGGTACCCGCTCTCCCCTTGAAATAGTCGGTGATAGCGGTAATGAGACTAAAAATAGAAAGAAAAGATATTAGGGATCCATCTTTAAAAAATAATGCTAATTAACTTACGAGCACGAGCGAGACGTGTTAACGTAAACCGGCATAGGGTTTCCGGGAGTGGGTGTTATGTCAACGAATGGTATGAGTCGAGAACTCAACTCCCGGAAGACAACATCGTCCTCGCGGAGATCAAAACCATGTTCGAGATTCTCCGCGCGAATCCTCTTTAAGTCCTTATGGACATCAGCAAGGATCCTATAAAAAATGTTTGAATATAGACATTAAAGTTTTAAAAAATATAGAGGCCTTACCTGAAGAGGCTGCAATCATTTGGCGGATGTTCATTTACTCTCGGCGGGTTTTCCTGGGGTTGAGGTGGGGGTGGATGACGCTGTTGTCGCTCATGAAAATTTTGTCTCGGGTCCTCCTCGTCGTCCGTGTACAAAAGAACATCGTCGATATGACTGTACGCCCTATTAAGTTCAAAAGTTAGTCTTTCCACGATTTCGGAATAAAACAGTATGCTCACATGATGATTGTGCGTGTTGTTCTTTCCGCGGCTAAAGCGAGAATGATTTTAGCATTGGGAAACTTTCCGTATATATAGTATGGAGGTGGTTCTTTGAAACCCAGACACTATTTACCCCCCCCTTACAATATACAAAAACGGTTTCTTACATTTGGCGGTTAGGGGGTGTGAAAATTGAATAGTCCCCCTAGGCGCGGATATTTATGTTAGCGAAAAAGCCCTAGATCTACCATCTGCTGAGCCAGTACCCCCCCCCCCGGCGACTTTGTCAAGGAACAGTTTCGCCCGACGTATGTCGTGCTCGGTTGCCGTCCGAACGGACGCTGCGTCAATCACGCCGTCAACATCAACCTCCCCTTCAGCCTCCCTGTAAATCCGAGCTCTCCTTTTAAAAAATTTTAAGATGGCTGTATTGAGACTGTAAAGAAAAATGAAATTAGAGATGGTCTTATAACTTACAAGCCCGAATAACAGTTAGCTATGTTTAAGGGCTGTTCCTCGACTAGGGGTGCCTCTTCTAGGGGCTCTACAGGGAATACCATGAAACCCAACAGGGTCTGACCCAGGGCTTCGATAACATAATTTGTCTCGACCGCGTACAGTTCTTCGACGGCCGTGAGTTCTTCGTTGTTGGCAGGTCGTTCTTCTTCCTCATTCGCCAAGTGGATCTGGGCTAAGATCCTGCTCAAATTTTACGGAGGAAATATAGCTACTAAAAAATAGGCGAAAACCTGGAATGTTTACCGTTGGATGTTACAATCCAATGGCGTAGGATCTTCATCATCCTCATCCGATTCCTCATCAGAATTGGATTCATCCTCCCATTCCTCCTTCCCTCCCCCCACCACCACTTCCTCTAGTTCCGCTAAAGGAATAGGTTCTTCTTCTAAAGGTTCATCTGGGGCAGGTGGGTTTAGAAATTCAAAGACCTCATCCCCAAACGGTAAAGGATTGGGCGTCCTAAATACCAAAAAAACTTAGGCTATGATTTCAGGAGAAAAAACATTATACTCACATGTTGAAAGTTTGGTGTAGTCAGGATTTAGTCTTAGTAGTAATAGTTCGTCAGTGTTTAGGCTGAGAGTGATTTTTGTATTGGGTAAATTGCCGTATTTATAGTACCCATGGAGAAACTTGGGGGTCTTTTAGTCTCCGACGTTCTTTCTATATACCCCAATACAAAAACCTTATGATCTTTCCTATATTCAAAAGTTGTTATTGAAGCAAACGAGACCCCAGAATAATAATACAAGTCTAGACCATCTCACATTCCTAAAAAAAAACAGAATTTGACCCCCGACTTCAAATGATTCCTAACGATAATAACACATTCCTAGCCGATTTCCATGTACCCTAGCCGCATGTCTTTCAATACATTAATAAATAATACAAGTCTAGACCATCTCACATTCCTAAAAAAAACAGAATTTGACCCCGACTTCAAATGATTCCTAACGATAATAACACATTCGTAGCCGATTTCCATGTACCCTAGCCGCATGTCTTTCAATACATTAATAAATAATACAAGTCTAGACGCTGTCACATTCCTAAAAAAAACAGAATTTGACCCCGAATTCAAATGATTCCTAACGATAATAACACACTCCTAGCCGATTTCTTTGTAGACTAGTTATTGTTGTCCACAATGCTTAAGAAGCGTCTTGTTATGGTCCTATAAATATACAGGGTGTTTCTGATAAGTCTGCCATAAATCAAGGGGCGTGTTCTTTGGGTCAAACTGAGTGGAAAGTGTCAAAGAACATGGGGTGTACAAGAATTTGCAACGAAGATATGGCCCCCCAAACATTGGCCCCTAAAACAAGAAAATATTCGAATATGTAGACTAAAACAAATTCAGCCTTATCAACTTGTTTAGAAATAATGAGACAATTTCAATAGTTTCCCTCTAACATCGTTATTGAACTTTCACCTGGCAGAAGTGTATTAAATGAGTAGAAGTATGCCTACTTTAGTAAAGTAAATTCAAAGTATCATGGTACCTTTCGGTTGGTATTACTTTTATTCTTAACAAGTTAACATGGACGTTACAGGTATTGTTCAAAATGTCCACCAACGGCGTTAAGACAAACATGAACCCGTCTTTCGAAAGATTCTTGGACAAGTTGGAAGATTCCTGGCATGTTCCTGATTGTTTGACAACCTTCAATAATTCGTCTTCGCAAGTCTTCCTCATCACGGACTTCATTCTTGTACACGATGTCTTTGAGATGACCCCAAAGATAGAAATCGCACGGATTTAAATCCGGAGATCTGGCTGGCCACGCAACTGGTCCTCCACGCCCAATCCACCTCAAATTAAACGTAGCATTAAGATGTTCTCTAACTGCACGGCTGAAATGTGGGGGTGCCCCGTCGTGCATAAACCACATGTCACGAAGTAATGCTAACGGTATGTCCTCGAGTAGTTCAGGTAAAGTGTCTCTTAAGAACGTGAGATATGCTTCACCATTTAGTCTGGGTGGAAGAAAATGCGGACCTAGTAAATGATTACCGACAATGCCGCACCATACGTTTAAAGAAAATTGCTGTTGGTGACTTCTAACACTAGTTGCGTGTGGGTTTAATTGGCGCCATTCGTGGTGGTTGTGATAGTTCAGAATTCCATCCCGGGAAAAATGTGCCTCGTCGGTTACTAAAAGGACCCGTGGAAATTGATTGTCCTCTACTCTGGCCAAAAACCACTCGCAAAAGTCGATGCGTCTTGGATAATCTGCCGGGTTAAGAGCTTGCACCTTTTGAATATGATACGGGTGAAACTGATGTCCGCGGAGAATTCGCCAGACCAAAACGTGATTAACATGTAATTGTCGTCCAACTTGTCTGGTACTTGTCGAGGGGTCCTCATCGAACATGGCAAGGACGTCTTCCTCGATTTCCTCCATGTCTTCTGGAATGTCTCGCTCTCGAACGTTGTTGGGTTGTACTTGTCCGATGTCCCTCAAGCGCCTGTCAACAGCCTCGAACGTACGACGATTTGGTATGCGTCGTTGCGGAAATTGTTCCTGGTATCGCCGCTGTGCTTCCACTGAATTGCCCTGCGCCAGTCCATACATGAGATGCATGTCTGCATATTCTGCATTGGTATACGCCATACTGTACTACCACACGTTCGTTCGAAGTGATACGGTGACGTTATCAACAACATCGCGTTACTTTATAGCAAACCACCGTTTAGTTTTTACGTTTGCGTCATGACTGTCAGCATTGTTTTTTATTCACGGACTTCATTCTTGTACACGATGTCAAAAAAATCTTTGAGATGACCCCAAAGACTTTTTAGCAAACCACCGTTTATTGTTTACGTTTGTGAATAAAAAACAATGCTTGCGAAGACGAATTATTGAAGGTTGTCAAACAATCAGGAACATGCCAGGAATCTTCCAACCTGTCCAAGAATCTTTCGAAAGACGGGTTCATGTTTGTCTTAACGCCGTTGGTGGACATTTTGAACAATACCTGTAACGTCCATGTTAAGTTGTTAAGAATAAAAGTAATACCAACCGAAAGGTACCATGATACTTTGAATTTACTTTACTAAAGTAGGCATACTTCTACTCATTTAATACACTTCTGCCAGGTGAAAGTTCAATAACGATGTTAGAGGGAAACTATTGAAATTGTCTCATTATTTCTAAACAAGTTGATAAGGCTGAATTTGTTTTAGTCTACATATTCGAATATTTTCTTGTTTTAGGGGCCAATGTTTGGGGGGCCATATCTTCGTTGCAAATTCTTGTACACCCCATGTTCTTTGACACTTTCCACTCAGTTTGACCCAAAGAACACGCCCCTTGATTTATGGCAGACTTATCAGAAACACCCTGTATAGTATGGAGGGGGTCCGTTTAAACCCAGACACTCTTTACCCCCCTCCCCCTCTTACAATATACAAAAACGGTTTCTTACATTTGGTTGTTAGGGACGTGAAAATTAATAGCCCTCTGAGGCGTGGATATTTACGTTAACGAAAAAGCCCGAGGTTTACCATCTGCTGTACCAGCACCCCCCAGGCGACTTTGTCGAGGAACAGTTTCGCCCGTGGTATGTCGAGCATGGTTGCCGTTCGAATGGACGCGGCGTCAATCACGCCCTAAATACCAAAAACTTAGTCTATGATTTCAGGAGAAAAAGAAGCCAGTATACTCACATGTTGAAAGTTTGGTATCGTCAGGATTTAGTCTAAGGTTTAAAGTAGTTCGTCAGTGTTTAGGCTAAGGTTTAAAGTAGTTCGTCAGTGTTTAGGGTGAGAGTGATTTTTGTATTGGGCAAATTACCGTATTTATAGTACCCATGGAGAAACTGGGGGGCCTTTTAGTCCCCGACGTTCTTTCTATATACCCCAATATAAAATTTCACAAACTTTTTTAGGGGTCAAAACAAAAACGAAAATCAAACTTATATCTAAGTGAGGTTTGCAATTTATAACCTCTATGGAATGTCTCATCAATCGGAGCACCGCCTACACCCTTTAGGTTTTAAATCTGGGTAGAACATCCGCCCCAGCGCATTCTTAAAATGGTGTTTCCGCCGCCACGGCTAATTCCTCCACCAGGCTTCCTTAGCCTCTCCCGTCGATTTTTTAGTTATATCGGGGCGGCATAGGGTTTTATATTTGACCTCGAGGATTTTTCAAGGGGATGCTATGCTACCTGTGTTCTCTAAAGCACGTGGAAGACAGCCGATCGTTGTTTTTGATCTGAATAATGCATTTTTCTCGTACCTTTTGTCATTCGGAGTAAATATTGGTGGAACGGGTTGCGTTGGCGGAATGACTTCTTTCACTTACTTCTATTAAGGAACATATTGTAAGGCCTCCTTTTAATACCCCTTAAATACAGTAAGCCTTACCAATAGTTTTGGTATGGAAATGGAAAGTCAATTTTGACATCCTTTTTTGCTTTCTCGAAAACTTCGAGCATGCATTTTTTTGCTTTCTCGAAAACTTCGAGCATGCATTCCACCATGTTTTCCTACATAATTATTTGTTATATACTCTCCCTTAAAACTACGATCAACAATAAACTCACCTCAGTGAATCTCTCTAGTCCATAGAACAAAGCGTTCCACTGAACACCTCCTACCAGTTTAGTGTCGCGGCCATTAGTTTTGAACTTCAATTCTTCCGTCCATTTCGGTGACTTCCGAAAAAATTTATCCACTTTTGAAGATTTTCTAGCAAATATTTTGCCTTTTCGTCCGTTGCTATAGAGTTATTCACCACTAATTGCATCGTATGGGCGATGCAAGTTTTCCGTTCCCAAGTGTCGTCTTTGAGCTCAACAAGCCCTGGATCTTCGTCTGCGTCTGGCGAGTCTGGCTCGTTACTTCCGAGTATTACACTCATTGGATTCCACGCTAATAGCGATAAAAATTTTAAACAAATAGTACAAGATACGGAAAAATTGTTTATATATACGTATATATATGTATAATTGCCGCGAAACTTAACAAATTTCGAAAGTGTTGAGGCGTATGAACAAAAAGAAATAATAATAATAACCTGGCAACTATAGTAATTACTGTCAATTGTGCTTTTATTTAAAAATATTATAAAGAGATATAACATAAATTAATTTAATGTATAATGAACGAATGTTCAAACTTTTGAATTATATTGTTTATAATGAATGCATGCAGTTGCTTGATGATGGCTCGGTCCAAGTTTGCCATCACTAAGTCAGCGTCAGAGAATAGCAAGCCTCGATATCCGACTTTCACTTTCTCTTTATTTTCTCCCAGCCTGATAACCGCGGAACCATTGTTAATGTACCCAAAGCCAGGAGTCCCCTTTGTATGAGTCAATGAAGAAACATTGAATTAATTTATAATTTATATTTTTTAGGGGATTGTTTGTTGATGAACATCATCGATTACAGCTTTTAGGAAACGATGTTGTCTCCGCCGGTCATTCATTATGTCTGTTTGATGGTCTCGGGCTCTCTCACGATGGTGGACTGCTCTCTCCCGGAAATATCGGGTGATAGCGGTTAAAATACATAAGAAGTCTGTCCATATTAAAAATTATGCTAAATAACTTACCTAAAAATCTATGGAGGCGAAATCGTTTTTAATGTTTTAAGAGCCGAAACCCTAGTGTTAATTGGTGTTGGAAACTATACGATCATTTTGGGAAGATTCAAATTCCCGCACGAGAGAATTTTCCCTTTCAATGTTAATAAAAACATCGACCATTCGTTGATCATACTCGTCGATGAGTAGATTTTCAGCTTGTAAATCGTCTAGATTGCGCTAACCTATTTCTAACGCCCTTAGTTCGTATCGAGCTAAATATCGATCGCCGCATTTAAGGGTACGTTATTATAGAATGTTTTCAACTCTTATATATCGCGGCATTGTTCAGGCTCACGCGGCACGGCTAGCATATATTCAAATATATCGGTAAATATTTCAAGAAGATAATTTTACGGGCATTCCATTAGCACTGTTCATAGGTAAAACCAGGCCAACGATTTGATTGGTACGGACGTCATATTGTAAACGCCCAGTTATCGTTTTTGCATCGTCACTGAGCCATACTTTCAGAGCTAGTTTCCTTTCTCCAAAAAACGATTTCAGCTCGGCCATTTGAAGATTACCTTCCACGATGTGAGGTCCATTGTTTTTTTAAGCATCTAAGATTGGTGGATACAGAAGGTAATGGCAAAAAGTCTCATAGGTCAAACGCCCTCGAACTAAATAAATGTAACTAGAAAACTGTTTAAGTTGTCCATCGTACCTTTTGGCAGAATTTCCCTGTCTGTATTTATTGCGGCTGAAGTCATAGTTGTTTCTCTTTGTTCTCCTCATGATATCTTACAAGAAATACTACGATAAGAATTAAAATTTCCAATCAATTTTCTGAAACAATTTTCTAACTCTTGGTTGCGGATTATCACATAGTTAATCTGATTTACTATAGGGAAATGAGATAATGGTTGATCTGTAGCAATGATATCAAACTGGCTCTTTCTTCTTTCCTGTCTACTATATTTCTCCGTTCTCCACTTTTTAATTTCATTTGTTGGAACTTAATGACTATGAATCACGACATTCATTTTGATGATGATTGTCATCATCCTCGACATTGATATCAACATCTTGCTTTCTTTTAGCTGGCCCGTACTTGACTAATACAAATATTATTTCGTACTACAGTCTAAAGCGTACACCTAATACACGAAGTGGTTTCCTCCTCGGAATACCGTATCCTCTATTACACAAAAAAGTCTGTAAAATTTCCCGGACGGTAGCGGGGTTTAGTTTGAGTAAGGTGCATAAATTAAAGAAAAAAGCGTAAATCTTCTTCAGGGCCCAGCTCCTCTATCTCGACCTTTCAAGTCGCTGTTGAAAAGAAACGTCCGGACCATTTTCTAAAAATTAGAACTGGAACTTTACCTAAAAGCGAAAATCATACTAGAACCAGTAGCGTGATTGGTGGGAGCTATTCGTCTCGGCTCTATGGCTATGAAGTAGAATTTTCTTTTTTCATTTTATCTGGAGAAGCATATTATGGGTTCATCTATAACGGTATTTTGTAACACGCAACTGTATTGGGGGTAGAATGTACTAAATTTTCGCGTGGTTTACGGAAATAACGGCGAATTCAGGTCACAACACTCTACGCCTAATTTATTTACATTAGTAAACTGGTGTCTATTAATGTTACCTAATGGCCGTCGCATCCCACGATTGTTTATAATTTTATATAGAAGTAAATGAAGCTTACGAGCTGAACAGGACCTAATGGCCGTCGCATCAGTAGTATGTTACCCCACTCTAAGGCACGCGTAATAACCGAAAATGATCAAAATTTGCATTTGTGTCATTAAAACCCAGAATTTGTATAAGAGTAATCAAAAATCGCATTTTCGCACATGTCAATCAAATGCGAGTCACGTGTGGTGTGACGTTGGTAAATTTTGTAAGATATATCCACAACAGTGATTGAAATTATATTAGTTCGGGAAAAAACGTAAACCTATAATGAACTGGGAAAAACTACGGCGTGAAACTTTTAAAGATTACCCCGTTAGTAATATAAGTCCATCAGAGTTTGCGAAACATGGTTTTAATTGTTTGAGTGATGCAGTCAACGATGCTGTACGTTGTCATTTGTGTAAAATTACTTTATATAATTGGAAAGCCAATGATGATGTAAATGAGGAGTATCGAAAATATTCGCCCAAATGTCCGATAGTTGCGGGGATGGCAGCGGATAACAAGCCTATAAATCACGGAACGGATGTACCAGTAACGGAGAAATACGTTTCGGGTACTACCAAAACCCAGATAAAAGAATATTGTAATAATAGTTGTTGTATATTGCGGGTTTTGCAGGTTGCAATCGAATATAGCTGGAACATATATTATTCTACTTCCTGTAACTGTACCTGTAGGAATTATTTTTGGAATGTTGTCGATGAATCAAACAGTTGCACTTATCGGTTTCTTTCCTTTATTCTTACCATATGTACTATTTCCCGACACATATGTAATGACACGAATGTGTCAACATTGTAAAAAACAAATCAAATGGTGAAATAAAATTTTCAAAAAACAATGTTTATTTGTATTTTTTTACAATATGATTAAATCCTCCGATAATGATTCCAAAAACTTGGAATTGAATTTGAGTCAGAAGTACGCGTTAATTGGTTTTTTACCTATATATGCGATTTGTTTCGCACACCGTGGAGATTCGAAGTGTAGATATTGTTTAAAGGAGATCGATCGTTCCAAATTATTCGTTGCAATATAAAATTTTGCAAATAAAAATTGCCCCAAAAAGATATGATTTTTAAAATATTTATTGTTAAAAAAGAGGTTGAAAAATACTGATACCTTTAAATGGATGAGGGCGGTGTACGAGTAAAGAAAACTTATTTTTATACTTTACAAAAGTGAATGTTAACTCCATAAACGAAAAATTTAAATTGTTCAATTCTGTAATTGTAGAATATATTTACGCAAATTTCAAAAATACTACTAAAAAAGTAGTAGGTGAAAATTTACCACTAAAAGGCATTTGGTTTTTACAATTAAAGGAGAGTTTAATTCATATAAAAGTTTGATTATAGCAGTGTAATTACTTCTTGAACACTCTCACTGTCATGACACACGTACTGGAAAATATAGGCTGCTTCATTCGAATGCTGACAACGCCACCGTTTTTTCGGATCGAATTTACGAATTCGACCAAGTTTACATTCTGTCGTAACGACGTAACGACCATAATCTCTAGGATCTATGAGACACGACTCTTCCCATTCGTATGGCCAATGCAAACGCACGACCCTGCTTTCATATTCGTTTTTTAACATTTCGATAGCGTACTTGGAAATTCTCTTCTTTCCTGAAAATGTTTCGCGATTATCCTCAATTGTAGTTGAGAATAACGTACCCAGTCGCTGTACTGTGGGTACAACATCAACCTTGATACCAAGAGCTTGATTAAAAACGTAACTCGCAAATAGAGTCATAATTACCTATCCCACTCTTCACTGTCTTCACCTTCAAGTTCTAGGAAAGATTGATTGGCATTTTGACGATCTTCGTAAGATTTATTAGTGGCATTCTTTGAAAAAAATCACTTCAGACACGTTATTAAGTGCTTCATATCGTCATTCCAGTGATCGGTTTGAAAAAAAAAGAGTATTGAACCTTAAAAAATTATTTCTAAATTTAGCCAATTTATTTCATAAGGATGATTTAGAGTAATTTCCGAACCGTAAAGAATCGATTATAACACTTATATATAACAGCTTCAAGAAATTCGTGCTGAAGCTGTTAGATGTTGCGTAATTCTTGCGAAATGGGTTTTTATACGTCAGCGTAGAGTTGCATTTGTAAATGATTTTAACAATCGCCGTGTTAATCACTGCTTGAACAGCGTCACTGTCGTGGCAAACGTATTCTAGAACGTAGGCCGCCTCTTTCCGATGTTGACAACGCCATTTTTGTTTTTTATAGTACTTGTGAATCCGACCTAATTTACACTCCGTTGTAGGGACGTAAATACCACAATCAACCGTATCGATTTGACATAATGAGTCAGTTGCACAGAAATTGAACCAAGATGGGTCTACAACGTAGCACTCCCACTTGTTTTATAAAATTTCCTGGCAAACGAGTTTTCCAATCCCTCCGAGTCGCTGCCGCTGCTGCTGTTGCTGCTCATTTTTTGAATTTCTATCAGAAATAAAAAAAATTAGAAAAAAAATTTTGGTTTGTAAATTTATTGTTAATAAGATACTTACTTTGCTGGGCGGCTGATGTTTAGCTTCCGCGTCGTTTTTTACGTCGTCCACCAACCGGTGGAAGGCGTTTAAGAGTTTGACGGCGTCCTTGTCCTTGCCGTCAACGACTCGCTTGAGTCGTTTATGGGTGCACTCCCAAAGCTTGTCAGCTTGGGCGTCCTTTATGTGCTTGAATTTGTAAACACTAATGTCTACGTAGAAATCCCTCTTTCGCGGGGGGACTTTCGTCTCGAAGTACTGGCCCTCACTGCGCAAGCGATATGAGCCCTCAATACCGTTAATTCCGACGACGTGTTTCTGGAGAACGTCTTGGACGAAATCCTCGTCGTCGGAATCGAGGAGCACCTCAACGGGTTCGGGCTTTAAGAATTGATGTATGGTGCGTTTACCGCTGCTGGTTTCTTGACGATTGCCCGGAGACGTTGGTGGCGAGTCGAATAAAGATTGGGATTCTTGGTACTTGTTCATTGCTAGTTAGATTGTGATAGTCTAATACCGATGCTCGAGCTTTTATACCAAAATCTCAGGGCCATTTTTTTAGAATACAGGCCCAGACATGGTTTTTTTATAACACAACCTCGTTTTACTTTTATTAAGAGTTTAAAAAATATAATTATGTACGATAATTATGCGATTTTTTAATTTAACCTAAAATACATTTTTTATTGTGGAGTTGATACTAAAGATTATAAAGGATATTAGTATACCTTGTCTTCAATTTCGATTAGACATAACGTAACCGTTTTCAATATTGGTGATTAACACTTTTCCGTATTGCTTGTATATAGCGCGTTTAAATTTAGCGCACTCGGTATTCACGCAGTAAAGGATCTGGCATCCGATAGAAAAAAATTGGCGATATCATCTTTTTCACAAAAATGACAGTTTATTTCTTGACCACTCTTTAAATTAGTCTTTCCTCTTGTTTTCAATTCTTATAATTGAGATTCGTTCCAGTCTGTGAAAAGTAATAATACCTTATAAGAAACACGCACGTTGCTATGCGAGGGTCTCTTTTAAAATTATGCACCCCATTATAGAGGTCACACTCAAAAAATGAGTTTTTTTGTTTTGTTTTCAAAAATGGCTCGGATTATTCAGACTAATAAATACTGGTCAGGTACAATAAGTATCGTGTGAATCAATAAAAAAATTAGGTACTACTTGGCAATATTAAAGATCTACGAAAAAAATTACATGATTTGCAGAGGTAAAAAACAATGGGAAAAAATAACTTATTTACAAGTAACTAAAAAAACAAAACCCATACCCCTGGCGTTGATAGTTGAAAGACGTAACATGACTAAAAAAAGTAAACCATAAAAATAAAACAACAACCGACATTGTGACATTATTAAATTAAACTTGCGAGTCATTGGTGTCAGTACCAGACGAAACTGCATGAATGCAACCTTTTGATCTCCTTCGCTATGTACGTGTATCGTGAACGGGCCCGATGTCGCCAATGAACGCTATTGTAGGATCGATGAATGCAAGGATAGTGATTTTCCTAGCAAGAGAGAAAGTGTCGTCACCTTTATTTGTTAGTTTCGTTTATCAACGGCAGACCCACCTAGAGCCCTGGAAATAAAGTCTCGAAGTGAGGCAAGGTCAAGAAGTGGCGTGAGCATGCGTTCGTTTCAGCCTCATAGCGGAACTTATCGGCTGGTCGACAAGTAATTTTAGGAGGGGCCATAATTGGTACAACGAGAATTTTTTCGAGTCGGACCTTCTTGTGTTTTCGTTGCGTACAAAGGAGTCTAATTGAGAAGAGTTAGGTGTGATTGAGAAGAGTTAGGTGTGATTGGGCCATCATCAACAATGGGGCTAGAATGAGCCAGTGTTGGCTTTGAACTATCCCGTCTGTTTAAATCCAGCTCGATTAATCCGGTTTAATCTACTTAAAAAATACGGATTTAAATATTGAAAATCACAATTTTTATCGTAAGAAAAAATTTTATTACACGGAAAATCTGAAATATTTAAAAAGACGGTTTTTCGGCATTTTTGAGATTTGGAGGTGTATATTTTATGAATAATAATTTTCTTACGTAAATTACCATTGTTGAATATATTGGACCTTAGTCATTAGCAATTATCTGCATTTTGTTTTAAATCTATTAATATGTAGGAATACGCTTTTTGAGTACACCCTTCGTTCGTCTATTGTCTGTTAGAAAAAGCTGACGACTTAAATATCTAACCTGCTTATTGTCCCTAGGATTTTTAAACAAAACAATGTAAGAACAATTCAATTATATATTGCTATAATATTTACCGGGGTTAAGGACCTTTTGAGATAATAGTACCATATTTAAGGATAAATGATGACTTCCGAACTCTTTCCAGGTCATATACGCTTTACAATGTTCAGTAGAGTTTTCATGTTCGCAAATTTGGGGATTTAAGTTTTTCCAGTTTTTCCTCCAAAGGGTTTGCTATGTTTTGTTGAGATTGTCGCGTTTGGCTACGAAATAGAAGGCAAGGAAAACAAAATACAGCACCTTTTTCTTGCTATACAAAAACCACTGTCTCTCCATTGCTTCGCCGTTAGTAAGAATTTTCTTGAACCATTCATTGCTAAAATGTCTTCCGTTATTGGAAGCTAATAGTAAATAATTGGCTTCTATATCATGCTTAGGACCATGTTCTACCAGTCTTGTTATGAAATTTTCTTGATAGCGGAGTTTCCACGTACCTTTATCGCTAAAATCGATTCTTTTTTGAATGGCAGATGCAGTATCACTGTCTTTCTCGAATATATCTTGCTTAAAATCATTCAATATTAAACTTGAAAAAATATTTGCCATTGGAGGTTTCTAAAACCCAACAACGGGATAAGTTTTTATTCATCGCGTCTAAGCCAAATGACCCAATTTCAGCACCACCATAACTATGGCACGGGGCGGCCATACAATAAAAGAGAGCGTTGAAAAAGTACGTTGTAAAAGTATCATCGAGGATGAAGCTAAAAATCTCGCGTATTGGTTTTCCATTTCGATTTCTTCCCTATTAGCTTCGTAATTTTTGGTTTTAAAAATTTTATAGTCCGCGTTGAAAGCAAACTGACGCTACGGCCTGGAAGGACGTTTTCCTTCGCCATTGCTTGAAACATTTTAGGTCCTGAAACGAATAACTGTTGGATGATGAAGTTAACGCAATAAAACAATAGCTTTCTTAATTAATTTAAAAATGTTTATTTAGGAACAACATTAATACTGTTAAGAAAAACTGCATTTTACATCACCGTTAGGGTTACCGGTACACGCGTGAGTGAGTAAGACGGGGAGAGATGAAACATAGGCATGATAATGTGACGTCATTGACTTTGACGTATAAAACTATACCTCTGCCTAGATACGACCCTGGTGTCTAGGTTACACGAAACATTTATTTTGGTTTTATTAGAATGAGTCTATTGGGCGTAAATTAAAGCTTTTTTCAAAGGCGCAAGTCTTTTGGTGCTCACCGACAGGGTGCGGATAAAAACGGCGCTCAGGAAGAGAAGCCGTTTCCGCGATGGTGGCTTTCGGACCTTTAAAGTCATTCAGATCGTAAACTGTTCTGTTCGGGGTATCCGAAAGAAAGACGACTTTTGAATCGCCCTTCGGGAAGATCAAGTCTACCCCTTGAAGACCCGCTGCTAGGCATTCGTCGAACTTGCTGTACGATGTTAAGCCCGCGTTCCAATGCAGTTGGTGTAGATTGCACGTCACCCATTGGTTCTGGCGCTGCTTTGAAATGGTGACGAGGGATTTGTTGAAGGGTGGCGCGAATGTCCAGGAAACGGTGGCTGGTGTTGATTCGACGGTGGCTATGGCCAGTTCTTTAACGATTAGATACGTACTACCTTGACTACGAGTACGCCCGTTCAGATATTTGTCCACCATGTATTCATATTTCAGTAAATTCATTACCCACATCGTTTTTACGAGAAACTCGGACCCCCAATAAAAAAGTCATTGGGGTTTCTAGATGAAGACGATATTCTAGCCCGTTCTCAATTTTTAATACGTTCTCTAACAGAATCTGTGAAATCACACTTCAACAATATGGGAAAAAGTGACCCTGTGTTTAGTTGCCTGTTATTTCATTTGATGCAGCGCAGCAGCGAAGAGTCTTGATGCCTTAAATATCAGTAACCAATCCACCCGAAACCTAGATAAGGAAGGCACCTGTTATTGGAACATTGTAATTTAGAAGAATGGCATCAATGTTTAGAGAACCCTCTGATAAAAGACTGCGCCTTTTCGATACTAGCTAGTAAACGATCGGAAGTTAATTCCTTTATATCCATGAGTCTTAAATTGATAGGATTCTATAAGGCGTCAGAATTTAGGGCGAATCTTATTACATAATATTCTACACTATTTCACGTAACATGAGTTATGAGAGATTTCAAAATTTGGGAAATTTAATATTATATTCGGTTGTAACGCATTTGTATTTTCTAGATGTACGGTTTGGTGCTTTTATCTATCGTATAATATAAATATAATATAAAAATCTAATTATCTCTCCGAAAGGAATAGAGTACCTATTTTCCAATGAAAAAATATATAATCACTAATCTTAAATATCTCGCTTCAAGTTTACAGTATAGTAATTTCGAAACAAATGAATGTCATCTGTTAATACTCCGCTTTTATAATAAAATATGCGGGTTTTTTGCCGTTTTTCTGAATCTTCTATTGTAGGTTTTGGAACACTTATGATTAATGTCTTCCCCGTTAAAACCGTGTTCGAAGGGATATTTATTTGAACGACTATGTCAAACACTAATTTGTTCGCAATCATTGGATTTATTTAACGAGAATAATGGTTGCAATATGCAATTGGAACACCAGGTTTTATTATAGTTCCGGATATATTCTTGTAGTACGTCTTTACTATTGAGCTGATAATGATCAGTTAAAAGTTCATATTTTATGTTTAAACAGTAGTTTGAACTATCATGAAAATAGCACAAAGGACATATTTGTCGAAAGTTTTGCGGGTAACCGCAATAGCAAAATTTTTTAAATTTTGTTAAATGATCTTTTTCTTTTTTAAGATAAACGGCGGCATCTGTTTACGATTACGATGCACGAGTTCAGTTTCTTCAAACGTAATCTCTAAAAGCGATTTTGATATAGTTATATAAAAATCTTCGTACGTTCCAGCTGTCCTATGCTTCTCCATTTCGGCGGCTTAAAAAAACATTTGTCCCCAGAGACTTTAAGACGTGAAATTTTTAATATCATTGAAATTGAACGCTTTTCACTATTAAACTTATTTTTTAAAACATATAAAATATTTTATCACGATATCTTGCAAAGACGTTGCTTTTACGTGCTATTGTATTTATTTTTTCCTCGTGGACTCTTATTAGATTTTCTCCTCCTACATTGATCCTTGTCACAGGAACGTGTTTCTTCCTTCGATTCGACCTAATAGTAATTCCCACAATCTGAAAATTCTAATCTCATTGCAAAAAATATAAGTTCAGCTAGCTAATTGGACCAAGTCATCTTGCGACTTATTGCCACTTATCTAAGTTCTCACCTTTCTTATAAGTCCAAATGTTGTTAGGGTAGTAATCTCGGCGATCTATTCTTTAATATATGTGTATGGGAGAGTGAAACAGTGGCATTTTCCCATTATACCTAAACGGAGTCATATTACTTATTTGTTTCATTATGTGTGGTTGCCAAATAAGAAACAGTGGTAGGTATTGACGGTTGCGAAGCTGGACTAAAAGCGGTTAGAGCTAGATGGTCTTCTTTCTTCAAAATCGTATATTAAAAACTTGGGTTAAGCCACCCAATGAATGCATTAACTTTCCAATGTTTGGGTGGTAACAAAGTGATACTTTAATGGTGCATGATTCGGTAATAGATTGAATGTTAACCCAAAAAACCGTTATGATACTGCCGAGTCTCCGAAATATAAGCTCGAAGGTTCGGAATGACAGAGCAGGCAGATCTGGGCTTTATCTTTCACACATTCGCATTCCCACTTCGTTATTACTTTAAAGCCCGCTTTCTCGATTCGTTCCTTCTTTTTTAAAGTTCTGACGTACAAGGTGTTCAAGGTATGAGGTGGATCACCTTGAAAAGATTGGTTGCGGTTGACTTTGTAGCATTTGGGACAACCTTGGAAATAACGCCCGTTAAACTCTAGGACATGTTTTTCACACAGGCCGTCCACTTTCATTTTCAAAACTTTGGCCTCCGTGCCATTAAAATCAGACTATATGTCGTGAGCATACCTGGATAACCATTCTATAGCCACCAATGACTAATTATCAATCATCCGATAGAGGTTATGCGGAATAATGCATATAGAATCTTTATCCATAAAATGTCTCCTGTTTACCCAGCTACACAAACCGGCTATGGTACAGGCGACCAGGAAAGGTTCTACCTGGGCAATATCCAAGAAAGTTTTTCTTAAAGCTAAACAACCTAACTTTAATTCCTCCAGAAAATTAAAGCCTTTTTTCTCCTCAATTTGCATATTGTATTACGCCATAAACTATGAGATTTTTGGAGGTTAAATTTTTTCGAGCCTTAAGCCTAGGGTGCATTTGGTCTTCTAAGGTATAATTTGTTTCTAATTGGGTATTAATATCGAAGACGTGATCCTTAACATTGCTAAATAAAAAACGGGGAAAATACCCCTATGAAGCATCTTGTAAGCCAAAAGTGTCGGCGAATTTAGAGAGTGGTACGGAGATAAAATTGAAAGAGTCAAGGAAATTTAAATTAGACAATTTAATTTATAATTTTAGTGCCATTAATTATTCAGTTATGTTTAAATTATTCACTCAGAGCCATAATCTCGCGTAATAGAAGTTAATTGTCATATCCCGAAGCATTGTGAGCTAGTAAAATGACCATTTTAACGGCAAAAAAGCTAGAAAATTCGAGACGGGCTTTGCGCCTTCAAAAATTCTTTGTCTTGGACCAAAGGATTTGCATTTTCCGCAAACGTAAGCCGCCTCTTGTACGTCAATACATTCCTCACAAACCATCTCTGATACGCAGAGATTAGGCTGATGGACCAAAGCCCCCTTTTTTCTTCGGATTCTAATATTTGAATCACCTCAAAATCGTTAAAAAAAAAGTACAAAATTTCTGGGACAACTTTCTGTTTCTTCCGTTGACAAACTTTAGGTTTTTCTTTAATTACCTGAACGTAACAATAGTGTGGACTGGGAATGTATTTACTGCACACTGAGCAATAGGTTTCGCCGCAAGTGTGCGGTTGATTTTTAGGTTTAAATAAATTTATTTGTGTGAAACAATGCTTGCAGTGTAATAGTAATCAAATCGACAGTCTAGAAAAGGTAAAGCATACGGATATTTATTCATGATAAGAGAGATTCCCATACACATTCAACGTGCGTGTTGTGTAACAAAGAATTTCAAAGAAAGTTATGAAGCTTCTTGTCAATATTGTAACCCTCTGTAGAATAATTTAACTATGGGAGTATCTCCCGAGGGCCATAAAAATAGAATAAAGACAACTTACTTTAGATGTCAAAATAATTGAAGACAAGTCTTCCAAAACTTTATTAATATTAGAAAAATAGGGATAAACCCAACTAGACCGTACTCTTTACAGTATGAAAAAAAAGGCAACCGTTCAGTCCGAACGCTGACTAGAGACTGACTAACAAAAACATAGAAATTATAATCTGAGGAGGGACATGTAACATGGAGGTATAACACCCTGCCAGATCCAAGGAGTAGAACTCCAGGAATCTGGCAGCCATGTTACATCCCCCCCCTCTTTAGGAACTCTTAACTATATTAGAAAAAGGAGGGTTACCCCGAAGAACCCTTAATAGTTTAGCAGGGGTGGTTATCACAAATATTTATATATTTATATATATATATATTTGGACATGGGAATCTTGGCCGCAATTAGTGCAATAAGCTTGGTATTTAAAACAGACGTCTTGGGATAATTCCACTTTGGATTGGATTTTATTTTGTTTTCCTATCGTTATTTTAGAAGCTCCGTCTGGAGGGTCAAAATAAGTCGGTCTTTTGGTTTCCCTTCCACCTTCGGCCATCTAAAAAATAAAATTTTTAGTATTTTCTTTTTGTTGCTTGGGAAATAAATTCCCAAGGGAAAACAGAGATCGGTTCTCGTGTAAAACAGAAGTATTCCCTTATTAGGTTCGTGATGTTATTATTGTTAAGGTAAACTTGAACCTCATAAGGTGATCGTAACCTTTTATCATCGGGAGATCGGTAATAAATGTCTACTTCGTTACCTCCGGGCTGAACAGTCGCCCTCTTACACACTTCTCGTCTCCATCCCAATTTAAAAGGTTCTAAATAAATGTCGGGTAAGGTAGCCCTATTCAATCGAGGAGTTCTCATAGACTCCGATAACGTGGTCGACGAACTGTCAGACGCACGCAAAGATTGGGAGTGCGTTTGAGAAATAGCTTCAGGGTTTGATATTTCTTCCGAAAGAGGAGATATCTGTTCAGGAGGTACCATCTCTTCCGAAAATCCAGACGAAGGAGAATGCTGTAACGCCGGTTCCGTGACTGATTGGTCAGAAGACGTTTTATCTTCCGGTGTTCGAATTTCTTCTGAAAAACTGGACGTACTGGACTTACGTAGCTCTGGTTCCTCGACTGATTCTTGATCAGACGGGGAAGCCTCCCCTGCCGCAGAAGGCGGACTATCATTAGAGGGATGATCGAGCTGAAAAGCCCTCATATCATGATAGGTAAATAGGAGGAGAGGAGGGTCTTCAAAAAGGGCCATGCCCGGTTCACTATCAGAATCTGTAGGCTGACGTGAACCATCCCGAACTGCAGGAGGGATCGGTTGATCCGCTGCTTGCTCTTCTACTGTACTTGATGTCGTGGTTGGAGGGACATCGGTAATTGCAGGAAGAATCGGTTGACGGACTTCCTGACCGTCCGGTGATGAAGGTGATGTAGAAGATGATGATGCTTCAGATGAAGTAGTTGAAGAAGTCTCCGCAGATTGGTGGTGCATGCTTCCACCATTCGTAGGAGAACTACCTTCGATTTCATCAGCGACTTCGGATTGAGAAACGGGGGTATTTTCGGCGTTTTCGAAGACAGCTACGTTAGTCCAATAAAGTTTAAGATGTTCTAGGTTAACTTTCCCTACGTTCTGCCCAGAGTTAGCGTCTTCTAACTCGTAAACAACGGGAGAGTGCTTTGCTATGATTTTAAAGGGACCTGCCCATTTAGGACTAAGCTTTTTCATTAGTTGCCCTGTCGTACTTGATAAAGGATGTGTTTCCATCCATACTAAAGTCCCAACCTCAAACTCGAGAGGATCATGACGGAGGTCATAATACTTCTTTTGGTGCGCTTTAGCTAACTTAGACAATTCATTACTGAATGCTAATTGGTCCTTAAGAACCTTTAAAGCCTTGCTACGACTAGGGTCGTCTGGGTCCTGAATGGGTTCTTCAATATCTAAATCCCAAGGGAGACGTGGCTCCCGCCCTAAATTCAGAAAAAAGGGAGATCTTCCCGTAGTTTCATGGGGGGCGGAATTGATAGCGAATTGAAGGAGGTCAAGGGAGGGAACCTGGAGGACGTATTCGACCTTCTACAGACTCACTAGAAGACGTTGTACTAGTACTACTACCGGTAGAATTTTGACTAGTGCTACTACTAGTTGGATCCGACTTACTCTTAGAATTAGAAGTAGATGAGCTAAAGTTAATACTAAGGACGTTTATCGGAGATCTCGATAAAGCGTCAGCTACTACGTTTTCTACTCCTTTTTTATGCTTTATGGTAAAATCAAATGTTTGGAGGTACATAGCCCATTTAACTAGACGAGAATTGGGTTCCCTAATGTTAAACAACCATTGTAAAGCCTGATGGTCAGTGAGGACAGTGAATTTACGACCTTCTAGAAAGGGCCTAAACTTCTTAACTGCCCAACATATGGCTAAACACTCTTTCTCGCTAGTAGAGTACCTAGTTTCGGCATCTTTGAGCCCTGTGCTAGCATAAGCTATAGGGACTTCTACGTTATCTTGTAATTGGGAAAGAAGGGCACCTAACCCTGCATCACTAGCATCGGTAGTTAAGATGCACGGGGAATCCCTTCTAAAGAAAGCTAAGGGGTGAGCCTTACAAATGGCTTCCTTAATTTTTTCGAACGCTTGCTGCTGTTCGAATCCCCAAACAAATTTTTGATCCTTCCGTTTAAGTTTATTAATAGGTGCTACTATTTGAGAGTAGTGATTAATAAAACGGTTGTGCCAACCTGCCATCCCTAAAAATCTTTGAACTTCCTTAATATTTTTAGGAGGAGGAAATTTTTGAATGGCTTCTATCTTAGAAGGATCTATATGCACCCCTTTTTCATTTACTATGTGACCAAATATGGTAGCTTCTTTCTGAGCGAAACGACATTTTTTTAACTGTAGGGTGAGACCCGCTTCCTTTAATCTATTGAGGACATATTCTAAACACGTTAAGTGTTGGTCCCAATCTTCGCTAAGCGAGATTAAATCATCTAGATAATCGATTAATTGGAAGTAATCTGCGTCCCTAAAAATCTCGTCAATTAGACGCTGAAAGGAGCTAGGGGCATTACAAAGCCCAAAAGGAAGTACATTAAACTCATACTTTCCCATATGAGTCACGAAAGCAGTTTTTTCTCTACTTTTTGGGTGCATTTCCACTTGCCAGTACCCTGATTTAAGGTCAAGTGTTGTTATATATTTAGGTCTTCCAACCCTAGCTAACATGTCCTCTATATTAGGTAAAGGATAAGGGTCCTTAATGGTAACCTGATTAAGTTTTCTGTAATCAATACAAAACCGATAGGGTTTACCCCGTTTTGTTTGATCAACTAAAACTACGGGCGAAGCCCAAGGAGAAACTGATGGTCTGATTATCCCGTCATCTAACATTTCCCTAACATGTTGTTCTATTATTTTCCTTTTTTGGTCATTAACACGATAAGGTTGAGATTTTATGGGCGGACTATTCCCTGTGTGAATCTCATGGAAGATTAGTCCAGTTCTTCCTACTTTATCGGAAAACAACTCAGGAAATTTCAATAAAAGGGCTTCTAGTTGATGGCGTTGCTCATCAGTGATAGGGGCTGCAGAAACTGCGTCCCTAATATTATTTACAATCTCCTTATCTATGGGATCCTTTTCTGATGGTATTGAAAAAGGGATCCTTAAGTTACCCACTAGACATTGAGAGGCTTCAAAATCTAATTTGACCCTATTTTCTTCAAGAAAATCTTGTCCTAATATAAAGTCACTATTTAGGGAAGGAACTATGTAAAATTTAAATTTAAATGATTTCTCACTTTCATTTGACTTAAGAGTAAATTCTAACTCGTGAGAACCTTTTGTGAACGTATAACGGCCGTCGCCCCAAACTACACAATCTAGTTGTTCATCTTCAGGTAATTCTGAAGAATTTCTATGTTTACAAATTTTCTGCCACTGGTCAAGACTAACAAAAGAGGCATCGGCCCCGCTATCTAATTTAGCGTGAACTGTCGCGTGTTCAAAATTAACGGGAATAGTAACCCTTTTATAAACTGAACCTTTCTTGACTGATTCAATCCTCAAAGGGAACGCGACACGCTTTTTATTAGGGGAATTTATTGGGCACCGGGAGAGGGACCACGAGGGACCTCTCCCGTCTGGGCTTCCCCCGACTGGATATAACTTTTATTTGGGCAATCGGGTGCAAGATGACCAGGTTCTTGACAACCATAGCAGATGATAGAACGTGTAGAGGGGTAAGATAAGGCCAATTGACGCCCAGGGGATTTAGATCTTTGATTATGATATCTAGTAAAAGATCTTTGTCCTCTATTTGGGTTATTAGCCCTGGCCTTAGCTCTAGAATCTAACGGTTGTAAGGGATATTCCCATTTAGGAGAAGCAGGAGGATTACAAGGGCTAAGACAATGCCCGGGGGAACACTGACCATGGGCGGAGCCCTTGTTAACTGGACAAGAGGACTCGGCTGTAACCTTAGGTTTTGGGGGAGATTTCCTCTTTTCCCTTCTCTCAGCATTTCTTTTCCTTACTTCAATATCCTTTTCTATCGTTTTACAAGAAGTTCTTAATTGTTCCATAGTAGTAAACTGTAGGAAAAGGAGGGGAGTTCTTAGCTCATCCCTTAAGTTGCTTTTAATAATAGGAACTAAATCCTATTCGGGAAGAGGATAGGTCATCCCTAGATTCAACTTCATAACTTCCCCGAAAAAATCCTCTACTGATTCCTTATCTTTTTGTATCCTCTGGGAATCTCTATTTTTAATTTGGAATCAGCTTCCGAATCCCTAAACTGGACTTTAAAGTGTCTTTGGAAAGTCTTCCACGTTAAATGAGGATGGGAAGAGTTTAAACTACACATATTATCGTACTGACGGATTAAATCTCTATACCAGTACAGGGCATGCCCTCTTAAAAGGAGAGGCAATGCAGCTAACCCTTCCTCATTTGATAACTTGTGGAATTTAGCATACTCCTCAAAAGCAGCTAAAAACTCTGTGGCGTTATCATTAGAAGATCCCATAAAAGCTAGCCTTTCTGGTGGTTCAATAGGGACCTTTCCCGTTTGAGGAGCAGAACTTCTAGTTATTAATGAGGGTAGATCCCTAACTAGTCTATCCAAACTAATAGCTATAGCTTTGTTTATCGCTACATTTTGCTCTACGGCTTTTGCCTGCGTGGTTGAATTATCAGCCAATGTTTGGAGTAACGGTAATATAAAAGCTTTTAATTCCTCATCACTAGTGTTTGGTCCTAATTGAGGAACTTGTTGATGCCAAGACGTTTGGGTTCCGATAGTTCTAACCCTTGGATTAACTTGTGTATCAGCAAAACTAACTTTAGGCTTAGCGGAGGTGGACTCTAATTTAGGAGGTACAAGGGAATTTATCCCAGTTTGAGGAGGGAGATTAGAGGGAGTTAAACTTCCCTTAGGTGGAGGGACATTCTTATGAGGAAATAGTTTATAAGGAGAGAAATCCGATTCAGAAGAGGCGGCCGCTCCCTTCCTTGTCTCTGAATCCTCTTCAATTTCCCCAATTCGAAGCATCCGGTTGAATTCCTCCAACGGATTTTCGGTTTCTGGCGGTGCTAGCATGTCGCCATCGTTTTCCGTAGACGTAATCGTATCTTCGGTTGATTGTTCTTCCCTTTTCTTTAAAATAAAATCCTCATCCTCAGATGTCTGAGGCGATCTCCATGTTTGATTGTTAGCGTCCGAGTAAGCCATGATTTATTTAATTAGTTTACAGTAATCAAAACAATTTACATCAATCAAGTTAGGTCAAATTTATACAATATAAACAGTAAGTCATCTAAATTCAATGATTTTATTACTAAGATAATTTTATTTTCAATTTGTTATTTAATTTAATTCTGATTAAGTTCGATTTAATTTAATACAATTATCTTATTAACTATCTATCAATGTGGAAGCCAAGGCTTAGAGCCACATGGGGGGCGGATATCCTAACCGACAATGATAAACAGTATTTCTATGGGACTGACCGAGGCTTAGTCGAGTCCCTGTTCGGGCGCCAATTTTATGTAACCCTCTGTAGAATAATTTAACTATGGGAGTATCTCCCGAGGGCCATAAAAATAGAATAAAGACAACTTACTTTAGATGTCAAAATAATTGAAGACAAGTCTTCCAAAACTTTATTAATATTAGAAAAATAGGGATAAACCCAACTAGACCGTACTCTTTACAGTATGAAAAAAAGGCAACCGTTCAGTCCGAACGCTGACTAGAGACTGACTAACAAAAACATAGAAATTATAATCTGAGGAGGGACATGTAACATGGAGGTATAACACCCTGCCAGATCCAAGGAGTAGAACTCCAGGAATCTGGCAGCCATGTTACATCATTATTTTTTTTTTATTTTGTCATAAACTATGAGCCGTTTTTTCTTTTGTTTTTGTTTATGTGGGGTGGGGTGTTTAAACATCTTACTAGGGGTTAGGATGCAAGAAAAAGAGCTACATCTTTTCACTCCTGATTCAACCTCGAAAACGCTAGACTAGATGACTAAGTGCATACAGTTGTGGGGAGTTAAGGCCTATTAGCGGTAACGAGGGGTTTATAAAATTTCTGAATCAAAAGTGACCGCGTTTAATGGTTTGTTTTAAAAGATATTCTAAATCAATTTTTAATATTCAACATAATATTCAATCTTGTTAATAAAATTTCACAAACTTTAATAGGGTCAAAACAAAAACGAAAATCAAACTTACATCTAAGTGAGGTTTGCAATTTATAACCTCTATGGAATGTCTCATCAATCGGACCACCGCCTACACCCTTTAGGTTTTAAATCTGGGTAGAACATCCGCCCCAGCGTATTCTTCCAATGGTGTTTCAGCCGCCACGGCTTATTCCTCCGCCAGGCTTCCTAAGCCTCTCCCGCCGATTTTTTTAGTTATATCGGGGCGGCATAGGGTTTTAAATTTGGCCTCGAGGCTTTTTCAAGGGGATGATATGCTACCTGTGTTCTCTAAAGCACGTGGAAGACAGCCGATCGTTGTTTTTGATCTGAATAATGCATTCTTTCTCGGACCTTTTGTAATTCGGAGAAAATATTGGTGGAACAGGTTGCGTTGGCGGAATGACTTCTTTCACCTACTGCTATTGAGGGACATATTGTAAGGTCTCCTTTTAAACCCCTTAAATACAGTAAGCCTTACCAATAGTTATAGATTCGAGCCAGAAGTAGTTAAAAAATAATATTTAATGTTCGAAATAACATCTTACCAATTGACCATGTTTTCGGGTAAATAAGGACGTTGTCGTTATGTTACCAACCTCGTAGAGATAAGTCACAAAAATGACATTTAACAGCGTCTGTTCCAGAAACTTAAATAGTAAAATCCATGACGAGCTAGTTCTGAATGTTTTACTAACGTACTCAGAAATCCAGCAAACGCTGCAAGACAAGTATTTTCTCCATTCATCTTGTCTTTGTGCGGTATTTCATTGAAATTTAAATTGAACCGTTTTTCTCGATTTTCGCTGCTATATTTTTCAAGCATGTATCCCGTATCTTTAAAATTCAAAGTTCTTGCATACTTGGGAAGCATGCCCTATGATTTAGGTTAGCACTTGGCATTGTTACGAGTTTTTTTGAACTTCAATTATGTCTACTGAAACACATGATATCTTTAAATTTCATAGATCATATCGCGTTCAAAATTAAAAATGAGAAATCTGTCGACGATGTAAGGATATTTATAGGAGAGAAACAGAAATACCACGTCAAAATAGTATCAATATATACGTTTTAAAATACAATAATTACAATTAGCAAACATGACCAAAATAGTCCAAATTTACTTTATTCAGAATAAAATCTAAAATGGAATATTTTCTCTATGTAGGTGTGATGCAAAAATTACGCTTCTCTCAAAAGCGCAGGGGTTAAAGCGATTTTTAATAAAAACAATATGGACATTTAATAGGCGGGCAGTCATCAATATCTGAGGTCATTGAGCAATCAAATTCGTATAAATGAAAAACGTCTCCGATATGAAAAGTTTATTTCTATGAAAACTTGCATTTTTGTTGTCCTTTGGATGAAAATTTTATAAAGTTCCGCGTTGCATTTTCAAGGCATTCATTCTATAAAAAGGTACGTCACCATCTCGGAACGAAATTCCTTTTTTATGTTTGTATATTATTTTTATGTCTTTCCGTTATAAAGCCACTTGAATATTCAGCCTATTGTAACCCTCAATAGATATTTAACAAAAAGGGAGCTTCTCCCGAGGGCCATAAAAGTAAAATTGAAGACAACTTACAGTTTTAATCCAAATTAATTCATAAAGATAAAATCTTATCTTACTGATCTAAAATAGGGAGTTCTTTACATATTTAATGGCTAGGGGTTTTCCGAGGGGATAGTCACTTAGCATAATCGGTGTACACGCTGTACCTTTGACTGTACTAAAGTGATTACGCGTTATCTTTAAAATCCCTGCCTTTGACAGTGCTAAATTGATTACGCGTAATCCGTAATCGTGGTACAGAAAATCCGAGAGTGATTAGCCCCTCGGGGCTCTAGGACCCAACCCTGAGGAACTGAACAACACTTACTCTTCTAAACTCTTCCCCTAGTATTACCCCTGTTACGTGTTAATTTATACGGTGCACGGGGTACATAAATATATACTATAGTATTACCATAGGTAACATAATTCTCTCTAAGTATGCCTCTTAGCGAAAATGGGTGGGAAACTCATTTTCGAAGGCATTATTTTAATGTACCCGTGCAGAGCCCCCTGGCGATATAAAAAGCTGACTGCCGGTCGAGTACGTCAACGGAAGTTTATGAAAATAATTTCTAAACCTTTTTTTTAATAAAATTTGCAACTCACGTGAAAAACTTAAAATTAAACATTATTTTAAAATTTTGCTAAGTTCTGGCATAGGTGAAGCTTTACTTGATTTGCACTTGATACAAATCCAAATTTCATCCTGTGGTTCGGAGACTATTTTTGCACACTTCCAGTGTAGCCACAGTTGGCAAGGATCACACTGTATCATATTAAGCTTTGACGTGATGTTTGGACACGCACCACAAGCCCATGATTTTCGTTTTAATAACAAAATCTGATTTATTAAAATCCAGGCATCGTCTGTGACGTACTTCTTTATTTCGGGGGTAATGTCGTCAGGAATGTCTATTAAGTTGTCCGGCACGTTTTCTGGTTTGGTTTCAATGCTATCTTCATCAGCTTTTAAATTGTTTTTCAATAACGTGTTTACCTTGTTACGCTCCACAAAACCACAAAGAAAACGACGTACTAGAAAAACAGTTTTTTTGGGTACTGATTTCTTTGGTTCAACAATATCAGCTGTGGATGACGGCAAATGGATTTTGTTTGTTTGCCTTCTTTTCAGCTTCGTGTTTGAGTAACGATTAAGTATTGCATTGGTGGGCCCAGGGTACGAGGTTGCTTGATGTGAATTGGAGTCATGCGAGTTCGTAACCTCTGAAGTACTTGCTAAAGCGCTCTTTTCATTTTCATATGATGTTATTAAATCTAAGTTTGGTGGACTATAACTGGATTGACTTTCACAGTTCATGGGGTTAGTGCGATTTTGCGATTCACGCGGTTTTTGAGCTGTTGTGTTCGAGTAATATTTATGGTCTTCATGTGATTCTTTACTGGTATCATTCATGATCTCGTCTTCCAAATCAATTTTTTCTTCTAGTGAAGGCTTAGCGAATTTTACGTTTCGTTTCTTCTTGTTGCTCTTTGTGGAAAAGAATCCTCTTTTCAGCGTCTCAATATTCTTGTTGTGGGGCACCTTTAAGTTTGAAGCGTTGATTGAAAATTCGCCACTGCCACTACAAGATCCTCGAATCGGAGAATTCTCTAAGTCTAGGATTAGGGATGCGTTGTTTATGTGCTATCTTGCTGTTTCTAGCGCGTCCTTGTTTTATCTTGTCAACCAGAGCTGTAACTTTAGCAACCAACAATACCTTCAGATCTTCCATATCATCATTTTTTTCGTGTAAAATTTTCATTATAAAATCTTGATCAACTACGTTTATTTGATCGAAACATTCAGGCTCTTCAATCTCTGGTATCGCTGTTGGGTTGTTTGGATTCACCTGAACTGCTTTGACGGGATCACCCTCGCTATTTTTTACAGAAAGTAATTCTTTATTGTAGCGAACACCAAATGAATATGCTTGCATATATTAGTCCCCACCAACGCATCAGGGCAGTTACAAGTATACGAATGCAAGCAGACGTTGCAATCATTGCATCTAATTTTGCAATTTTCCTTGCAGATAGGTTGTTTTTTAACTTTGTAGAAAAGTCCGTAAGTGGATGTTGTTTCGGCATTTATTGACTTCTGCGTACCGACTTTCCATGTGATATCAGAAGTTGCTGTTACTAGAGTGTTGGGTAGCTTTACAGAAGCGTTGTGTCTCTTGGCTATTTCAGTTGATTTCCATGTGTGTTTGCCCTTTTCTAGTTTAATTAACCTCTTGATACCTAGGTCTCTAACAAACTTGTACAAAATATGAAGACACTTGTCCAGTCTCTTTCCTTGCTTGCTCTTGAGATATCCTTCCCCATACTTCAGCGACTTGTGAAATGACTCCACGTACATATTTGTATTTATGCCGGCACCCACACGAAAACACTTTGCCCACTCTTCTTTCGATTCTAGCCATTGTCTTCGAAAATACGATCCAAATTCTGTCGTATCTTCATTCTCGTCCATTTTTTCTAGGCATTTACAAGTATTTTAAATTTCTCCTCATCTGGCTCTTCTAACAGTAGGCATAACCCTTTATAAACAACGGAGGCAGTTTCTTTGACTTTAATTTTGTTCAGCTGCTTCTGCCAATCGTGGTGCACATGCCAATGGCATAGTAATTTCTTAGAGTCACATTCAAAAACATTCATCCAGCTACTGAAGTACTGTGGCGCTTTGTCACTCATTATAACCTTGGGGTTAATGTTACCAATCTTGATTTTGATGAGTTTGAAGAATAGAGTCAAAACGACACTTGTTTCACGGTTGCAAAATAGCCAAGCTACAGGGATTCCTTCTCTAAATTCATCAATAACGAGAACCGTGATTAAATTAAAATCATATCGGTTCGTGCCGTGAGTAGCGTCGAGGCAGATAATGTCATTTCCAAAGCTCAATAACATTCTCTTCTGAAATTCGGTCATCAAGGCAAGAGCGAAATCATCCTTTTCTAGGGTACAGATCTCATTTAGTGGAAAAGCTAATGATTCTTCCCCTTGTCTTTTATAGAGAAATATGCTACGATCAGCTTCCAAATCATCCATTACATACGCGTCTACGCTAACGTGATCTTGGGCGTGTTTTTCGATTTTCTCTATCCCATGAGCTTTAGATATATTTAGCAAATCGCGTTTCGTGCAAAAATGTTGTCTTTCTACTCTTGTTTCACTACCAGTAAACGTATTTTCCAAAACTCTGTGAGGTTCAATTCCCTGAACTAACTGACCAACCATTATAAGTTTGTCTGTTTTCGATATGGGAACGTGAGCTAGCTTTTGTTCGAGTCCATAATGTGTTATGCAAATGGTAACAGTGACATTATCGCTCTGAACTTCCCTTTGTACTTTAAAACTAGCGGTACAATTAAACCCAATTTTTGATGGACCCTGTGACTTCTCAGAGCGCAACCCGGTAGACTGGGACTCGTATTGCCCTGAACGATTGCAGTAAAAGTATTCTATCCTGCCGATTGCATTTTTCTTATTTTGATCTCTGATGAAAGAAGAAACCGTTTCCTTTTCCAATAATTGCTTCCAATCTTCAAATTCTATTAAATTGAGATGAAAGAAATGTTTTTCGATAACACTTCCTAGCCTCCATGGGAAATAGGGCTTTTAACATGTAAGGCTAAAAACGGCTACTTGACACCCCAATTCAATTTAACCTAACCTAATTTAAACCTAAAAAAGCTGACATAATCCACCATTCTGGGGATCCCTCAGCCACAAACCATGGACTTACAATGCCCTAACTATTATCTAACTCATTTAAGTCTGCGTGCAGAAAAGCAATTTACCTGAATACTGTTTGAATGTTTTGACTTCCTGATCAAATTTCCATTCATGTACTGATTCCAATTGCTGCCTTAAATCTCCACCATACTTAGAAGAAAATGAGCATTCTTTTTCTTTACAGCAGAAGTTACCAGGCTCAATGTTTTTAGCCTTACCACAGTTTTTCTTATGTTCATAATACCACGATTTAGATTTGAAAGTTTTTTTACACTCGCAAACTTTATAAAACATGGCTTTTTTATCCGAACTCATCTTAACTTACTTAAATATAAAAGGTCTTACACAAGTAACACAAATCAACAAACAGGAACTTAACCCAAAATAACTCCCGCCCAAAGCTAGTCAAATTCCCGCCAAAACCTAGCAGACGAGAAGAACGGTTTTAACATAAAATTCGCGTCATTGGACCAAAACTAATAAATCCCGCCCCTCTAAAATATGGCCTTACTATAGGGCGAGAAGAGTCCGGAGTCGTCGGGAAATTATCCGCTCGTCACTTTACGGTTTCTTTAAATAACAAAAGCGCTCTCTCTGAGAGACGATTACCGACTGATTTTAGATCGTAGTAAAAAAACAGAATTAGAAAAAGGAGGAGGAGCATGTAACACGGAGGCATATATACCCTGCCAGATCCAAGGAGTAGAAACCCTTGAGAATCTGGCAGCCGTGTTACACTATGAAATAACGGAAGTTGATTCTACAGTTGCTATGGAAATGTTTTTTCAGAATTTCCTAATAGGTAGTCGAATTCTACAAACGGCTATTTTATTCATGTTCAAGTTCGAGCAAAAGCAATGGGACCTTTGTATAATTGCCGAGAAACTTAACAAATTTCGAAAAAGTTGAGGCGTTAGGAACAAAAAGAAATAATAATAATAACCTGGCACCTATAGTAATTACTGTCAATTGTGCTTTTATTTAAAAATATTATAAAGAGATATAACATAAATTAATTTAATGTATAATGAACGAATGTTCAAACTTTTGAATTATATTGTTTATAATGAATGCATGCAGTTGCATGATGATGGCTCGGTCCAAGTTTGCCATCATTAAGTCAGCGTCAGAGAATAGCAAGCCTCGATATACGACTTTCACTTTCTCTTTATTTTCTCCCAGCCTGATAACCGCGGAACCATTGTTAGGCAGGGGAGGATGGAGGATGTACAGTGGAGGGCAGGGGAGGATGTACAGTGGAATGCAGGGGAGGATGGGAGGATGTACAGTGAAAGACAGGAAAGGATGGAGGATGTACAGTGAAAGGCAGGAGAAGATGGCGGATGAGAAAATGGTTAAGATGGGGGGCTAAAATATTTGTTAGTGGGTGGTTAGTCCATTTTGATTGTCGCACCCCGCTCTCGCACCTGCAAGGGTTGTTTTTGATTGACAGCCCAATGAATCGTGTTCAATTCTCGGGTACCGTAGTACATGTAATACCGTACGAAGATAGAGTGAATTACAATTTAAGAAATAAACAGTATTTTGATATGTTAATTAGATTAAAATTCGAACCATTAATTTCTCCGGTATTAATTAAATGGGTAAAGGGAATGAAACCCAAGATTGTGTTGGGGGTGAAATAATCTCATCCAAAATCCCAACTGGGAAAAATTATGGTTCCCAGTAAAATCCTGGCTCTACTGATTATTCTAGATCATTCCAGAAAATTGAAAATACCCCATAAAACCCAGGTTAAAATCATGACGTTATTACTAGTAATGTACAGTCAAAGCTGGAATTCTAGAGTATTCTGGAAAAACTAAAATACCCGTAAAACCCAGGTTAAAGCCGTTTAAAATCAGGGTGTTATTACCAATCATTTTCAGCCAAAGTTAGAATGACGTATTAGATTATGGTATTGCTAAATAAAAGATAATCCATGCTAATGGTATACCGTTTAATATCTCCGATAGGTTTAAGAAATCAGTCGTCGTAGACTTCGATTTTCTTGACGGCATTTTTAATTATTAATCCGGAAGTTATTGACTTAAAAGTGGAGTGGGATGTCCAAAGGCTAATGAAATCTATGATGGTGACCCGATGATTACTTGTATGCTTAATCATAAACCTGTCCTTAATAGTAAGAAATATTTGTGCGCATTGATTAAATGTATATTATTTTCTGAATGGATTTAGAATCACGAGGAAATTGTATATGATCATTTAGGAGATGAATAAAAATCCAAATTAAATATAAATTTTATTTTTAAATCTGATAACATAATGCGTAATTAGCGCACACACTTTGGTTTATTTCTACGCCGACATGATGAATCAACGCTCTGTCGAGCTGGGTGGCGAGCTCCATCTAAGTTGTTGCGGCCTCCTCATCATCAACGTGAATATGGCGTTTCGAACGCTGATAATAGTAAATAAGAGAAAAAAAAATTGTTTTAGTGAATATATGTGTATTGTAATTAATGCAAATAGAATTAAATATTTGATAATGCATTATACCCATATCCATCACAGTTCGGGGTTGGGTGTACACCATCCGGGGCGGGGTAAGCCCCATTGATATCCCTCGTCGGGCTAAGGGGGGTGACAGGATATATTAATAAAAAATCTAAAACCTAGCTATATTTTCAATACACACCTTGGACGTATATAACCCGCAATTAGGTCTTCCAGGGTGACCAAAAGAGTTTGGATCGAGGGGGTGGTCATACTTGGTATTAACAATACCCGTATGGTATCCATGATGCTAAACGAAATCAATTAGCACTACTTATGGTGGGGTGTATAAATATGGATGTATTTACCGGTATCCGTCACAGTTTATGTTTAATAATACTTCCTCATTAAACCCATCGAAATCATCCAGGTCGGCGCTAATTACATTAAAACAAACTTAATTATTGATACTAAACAGCAATAATAAAAAAAATTCACTTACTTATCCCCGGGATGGATAATTGGGAATGTGTTCACCGAATCACTCCCATCATCATCATCACCATCGTTTTCCACGACGAAGTTCAGTACTTCATTGGCTCCCTCATCTAACATGAAATCATCCTCCATTTCTTCAATTATTAGCGGAGGAGCTTCCGGGGCTATTACCCATCTTATATCATCCGTAGGAACGCGACCCGCAACCAAGTCTCATAGGCCCTCGAATTAAAACCGGAAAAAAAGTTGTAATATCTGCCCTCCAATTTTAATTGATTGGGACGATGAAAATATTTAAAAATAAAATATTGTAAAAAATAGAGACTTTATTGCTTGTTTAATTACGATTACATTTTTTTTAATTTTAATTTTTATTTCTATGATTACATTTCGCTGCCCTGACTCTCAAAAAAGTCTTTAAAAATTAGAGACCTGGACCGTTCATGCTCTAGTATGAAGGTTTCCAACTTCCTCACCTAGTGAAGAAATAAAGGAACAATGATGTAATTAAGCGAGAGAGAGAGAGAGAGATTGAGAGAAAACATACCTGTACGATGCTTTTTTCCCCTCCTATTTTTCGCACGAGCCGGTCCATATTGGGGTGATACGACACGGAGACATCGATGGAAGATATCTCCGGTCTGAGGTCGAACCGGATGACGAAGCCAATATGTATGGAACGCACCAATACCTTAAACAAATGAATAAAAACGTTGTCATGATATTAAATTTTTAATATAAAAATGAATCAATTTGTTAAATTCTTACCTCCAAATCTCTGAACGTGAATTCTGGGAGGTCGTCTCTCCCTGGTATTGGGCCTAGGACGGCCGTGTATCGCAAGATGGCTTTAACTTCTTCACCAACAGCAAGAAGACCCACAGACATTTTCTATTTCTCAAATGTGACTTTATCTCCGAAAATATTATTCGAGAATGATGGTTCTAGAAGGAAGGACCGATACTTTTATACACTATCACTGGAACGAATAAATTAGTATAGTATAATACATATACAATCTGAAAGAATTCAAACTCACCTACGACAATACCTATAATCCTTATTGATGTATTTTAGTTACGATGGAAAGCGGCAACTTTTTTATCACTAGTTAATCCCACCTCGAACTAGTTTTGTACGTGGTCAAATAGGATATTTAAAAATACCATAAACTCATAATCGGTGTTAGCCGAGATTGTGAAGCCAATCCTCTAAAAGTCAGTATAATTCATAACCCCCGCGGACCGTTTACCTTTCCCAAATTTTTCCCAGTCCATGACGTGTGTTGAGGAATTTTCAATAACTTTTTCAGATGAAACTAAGTGAAAATGGGTATAGTCATCCGGGACATTTTCATATTGCAAAGGCATTATCAACTCTTTCAACCCACATTCATAGTTCCCGTGTAAATGTATTTCTTTTGGTAATAAAATCTAAACTTACTAGAATTGTCATTGAAAACATCCAAAGACGCGGTTGATATGCAATGACTATAAATCGCGTCCATTATGATGAGAGTCGTATCATCTTATGATCAGGATAAATGAAAAGAGTTGTCATATATATATAATGTTAAATATGCGTTTATTGATATAAAACAGACACACCAACATTTTTCCTGGAGAGAAATCACGATTAAAAAAGACATTTATATTGGTATACACAGACAAAACAGATTATATCTTTTCTGAAAATAGCAAACTTAAATTTAAAAAGCTATTAAACAGATGGAAATTCCCGAAAACAAAGTACACAACGTAATTAAAAATATAAAATGAAATTTAATATTTAATTCCAGTTTCATAACTGGTGAAGAAACGGGAAGTAATTGTATCGTGTTTATTTTTTTGATTCGAAAGATCGGTTTTAAAGTCTTCTAAATTTTACAAACTATTAACTACATTGGTAGTTTCTTGAGAGTTCTCGGGGACGCGGCTTAAAACGGTTTGATAAAAGTTGATATAATTTAATACCTCATCCATCCGTAAATTTTGAACGGCTTGATCGAAGAACGAGGAAACTCTATCACTCCAATCTAAGGTCATGCAGAGGTGCCCCAGTTGGTTTTCGTAAGAGTTTTGGCAACCAACACACGAAGTCTCCGCTATTTTATTTATTTCCCTCGTAAGAAGATAAGCTAATGTTTGTTGCGCTTCAAAATCCTCCTTCAATTTAGAAGGTTAAAATATAAAATGCATTGTCGGAATTAGATACTTTAGATAATTCCATTCTTCGGGAGTTAGCATTATCCCAGTAATATTACACGAATTTTTTTTCTGACGTGTTATTACGACATTATGTTCTACCCCCGTGTTTAAAATAGTTATCCACGCTCTATCGGTATTGTGTTCCGACAAAGGGTAAATTAACTGAGCGGGTGATAAAAGCAAATGATCATGACCTCAAAACGAATTTGAAAGTCGGATATTATCTTTCGCATCATTAAATTTCGCGATGTGTGTATCGGCTAGTACGACACCGTCTTGTGTTGGTAACCATCTTTTAATCTCGGTTGAATATCGGAATGAACGAATATTTAAAAACGTATTTCCATTGTTCTTTTGTCTTGAAATTGTAACATATTTGACTAGAGTTCCATCTTTCTTTCTATAAGTCGATCCTAATGGCGCTTTAAACAATAGATCAAACCCACGTTTGTTGTCGTATAACGAAGGATCGGATGAGTCCATGTTGCAAACATCCGGGCTGTAATTGGAAGCAACTCATTAACATTATATAAAGCTATATAAATATAACAGAATATTCGGTAAAATGAAAAACATCCAATTACCAAAATAGCGATTCTTGATGCGAGGCGTGTTTTCGGATTAATCGTTGCGGGTGAATTAATAATGGATAGTCATTTCTTCGGTTTTTAATGTATATCAGATATTTTATGAAAATAAGTATATAAACTCCGAAACGTCATTAATTTGCGAAACGCAGAAAATTTCCCACATAGACGAATCTCTTGAACTCAATATCACACCCGGCTACTATTTTAGTATAGAAGAGATTTATAACTCCATGATCCAGGTAATTTCCCGTGAATTTAGAAATAAAGTAATAATATCTAAATCGTATGATGGGAAAACACGGATAGCTACTAGCGAACCCGTCTCTATAAAATTCCCCGAATCACACCTTAATTTGGCGTGCATTTTAGGTTTCAGTTCTGATCAGATTAACGTGAAACTCGAAGGTCTAATTCGATCAAACCAGGCACACGAAGTACGATCCGGTATTCAAAATTTCTTAATTTACTCATCTCTAGTCGAAGAAAGCTTATACGCCTCGACAATGGGTCCTATTTTACGAACCGTGTCCGTCCCGCGAAATCTCGAAAGGGAGGAGGTTTAAGTGAAAAGTTACGATTTCCCCGATTATTATCCCTTAAAATGCTATTCTTTCGAAGCTATAGAAATCAATAGTTATGGTGACTTTCTAAAATCCTTAAAAGGAAAAACCATTCTCAAACTCCACATAAGAAAAAACCTTCCTCTTGAATATAAAATGGCTTGCCCTTTCCATAAACTTATTTAATTCGTGAATGACTCATAGTTTGTTCGGTACATAAAAATGGTAATGGATTCTAGCGACAATCCTTATATAATATACTTTTCACGATACCATAACGATAACAACCAGACTGGGGGGATTTGCCGTATTTTAGTTCCGTACCGTATTATCAACACGGTGGTTCATTCGGTTCGGTTTTTCGATCACTATTTTCATTTTTAAAACCCATATACAAACCTATTCGTCGAGTTTTAAAAAATGAGGCGCTACGTGCTACTTTGAATGTGTTAGGGGATTTGGCTGAGGGTGCTAATTTTGAAAGAAGCCGCTGTTAAACGATTGAAAGAATCAGGGACGAATAAATAATCTTCAATCCGGGAAGGGCGTATATAAAAGACAAAAAACGTCGTAGCACCACATCTAATCCTAAGAGAAAAAGAACCAGACGTCTTCCAGACTACTTCGATTAGAAAACAAAAATGGCCAATAATACGACGATACTAATGAGCTCGCTCGATTTTTTTTCCGAACCGGCTATAAATAATTGTTTGGACGCGAGTGAATGCGTTTTAGTAAAACCATTGAGTAATTCATTTACCGCCGGAGTTACATTAGAATTCTTCGTTCATGGTTCAGACGATCACTATCTAAAATTAGACGATACTTTATTGTCAGTAAGCTTTAAGGTAGTTAAAGCCTACGGCGATAACCATCCTAACGATGCTAAAGTGGTTACTGTTAACAATTGTCTATCCGCTTTATTTTCTAATTTAGATATAGCCTTGAATGAGGTCAGTTGGAGTAGCGGTCTACCGACGTATAGTTATAAAGGGTATAGCCTTGAATGAGGTCAGTTGGAGTAGCGGTCTACCGACGTATAGTTATAAAGGGTATATAACAGATCATCTCAATTTCAATAGAGAAAGCAAACGAACACAAATGTCGACTAGATTATATACGCATGAAAATGAAGGTTTAGATATTGACAACCTTATTAACTCTACCACCTCGAACGGTTTAAAAAGGAGAATGCAAACTATATCCCAGTCGAAAATTGTAACTGTCTTTGGGCCAATTTACCAAGAACTGTTCAATATGACTTTTTGATAAGCATTCGTGAGAGACGGTCGCAGTTTTTTTCCGCTCCCGCCTTTTAAACGGTTTTAACGATTTTTTAACGATTTTACGGGCTAACGCTATCGGCCTCGGGCCTCGGTCTAGGCTTAGTTTGCTTACCGGTAACTGGACTTACAATGGGTGACAATACCAAGAAGAAATCAACTAACGATAAACTCAAGATAAAAGACAAAAGGACTACTCTAAAAACCAAACCAAGCCCCTGCAACTTTTGTGCCCTTAATATAAAGAGTAATCAACTGTTCCTGCCTTGCAAAATATGTGACAAAGTCTTCCACAGCTCATGCTGTAATATTCTGCCCGACGAGTTACCATTGATCTACAATAATGACGTGAGTTTATTCACTTGTGATTCTTGCAAACGCGAAAGGACGGACACCTCTATAATTCATACACCAAAGGCGCCTAGTGCACCTACCACTCAAGACACTGACCGCGATGGTAATACCTCTATCAACTCGGTCGACTCAGACGATCTCGAATCTCATTTGAATAATGAAAACAGTATGCCTAACGGACCTCTTAAATTTTTAATTTCTTTAGTACAAGAACTTCAACGCGAAATACGCTACTTAAAAACCGTAAATATTACAATTAACGATAAATTATCGATTATTGAATCCCAAAACATTGAACTCTCTAACGCAGTTCGTTCAAAAAACCGTGATGTTTCCGACGCTATCTTTCCGATTATCGATAAGAATATTGACTCAGTCGACCCGGAAGGCTTCATTCCCGTAAAAAATAAGGGGCATCAAAATTACTCAGCGATGTTAAAAAAAAATATGGGACCCTTACTACCACCACCATTGCTAAATAATCGGTTACTCCATAGTAATATGTTTGCACCTCAAGTCTGTACACGTGATCCACTTACTCACTCAGGCCCTTCAACTAAACCTATTCATAAGAAAACGAAAGTCTTTCTCACTGGCGGGAAAAACTCGGACACCATAAAAGCCATCGTTCGACCTAATTTGCGTAAAAAAGCACTATTTATATCCAGATTGCCAAATAACGTAACGAACGAGGAGCTTAAGACCTATATTGAAACTGACACTGATCTTACCACCATTACCTGTGCCAGAATGAAAACCAAACACCCCAGCTACGCGTCTTTCCATGTAACATGTATTGCTGACGAATTCGATAAACTTAACGACGCCAATAATTTCCCGAAGGATTGCGTATTCTCGGAATTTTATGGTTGGTTAAAAGACGATCAAAAATACAAATCTGAACCTTTAAATCTCGACCAGTCTCAACAACCCAAAGAATGAATAACAACCTAAAAATATTTTACCAAAATACTCGAGGCACAAAGACAAAGGCCGACGATATTTTTGAAAGTGTTATTTCCTTTAATTTTCCTATTTACTGTTTCACCGAAACATTCCTGAGTCCCGGTGACTTCGATACCGAACTATTTCCCAATACCTATATCGTACATAGATCTGACAGAGACACGCACGGCGGTGGTGCACTCATCGCGATTTCACGTGACTTAAAGTGTCTTAGAAGGACTGACTTAGAATTAGACTACGAAGCTGTTTGGCTCGAATTTTTCTTACCTGATAATCGTAAACTTTTACTGGGGAACATATACTTGTGCCCCAATACACCCGTCATTAAATACGAACACTAACATTTGCAACATTTTTAAAGTCTAAACTATCGTCCTTTGATGGCGACTTAATATTTTTGGGCGACTTTAACGTTGCCAAGGTTGACTGGCCGCAGTTTTCTGTCAATCGCTGCGCCTTCTATACCAAACAAAAGGCTGAATTCCTTATTGACTTTTTAAATCATTTCAACTTATTCCAAATTAATAATGTAAAAAATGTACAGGGTAATCTTCTAGATCTATGTCTGGTTAATAATTATAGTACAACTGTCGAAAGCTGCTGCCCTGTAGTCAATATAGACCCGTATCATCCCGCATTCTGCATCACATATTATGGCAACCTCGATTACGCTCTTAAAACCCCTGGCACACTCTACGATTATAAAAAAGGTGACTATCTTAGTCTTTACCAGTTCGTCGCTTCTTTGGACTGGTTCTCCTTATACTCCAGTACTGATGTGAATGATTGCATCGATATTTTCACACAAAAATTACTATCCGCTCTGGACCATGCCGTTCCCAAAAAAACTATTAAAGCCTCTCGCGTGCCGAGTAATAAAACCACCCAGGCCTATCCACACTGGTTTGCCGAAGACACCATTAAAGCTCTTAAAAAGAAAAAATATCTTCATAGCAAAATGAAGCTCTCGCCTGGCAGCGCTGCGACCATCAACTTTCGACTTCAACGTACCTTAACCAAACGCCTAATCTATCGCGACAAATCAACTTACACTAACCACATATCGGGCTCTGTCAGTAGAAACCCTAAGGTATTTTGGGAATATGTCAACCGCCGTAGGAAAAATCAACGTCAAACGATTACGTTAGTTAAAAACGACACGACACTTACCGATAACAATTTAATCGCGCAAGAATTCGCTAATATCTTTTCCAACGTCGCCATCGACACATGCACAACTGATACACCTATCAGTGACAATCCCCTAGTGAATAACTTCTTTAAACTTCATATAACCGATGACGACGTTACTCGATCCATTAAAAAACTCAAACCTAACACATCATCGGGGTATGACGGCATACCCAATTTTCTACTTAAAGGCTGCAGCGACCTTCTAATCAAACCACTTTCCTTCATCTTCAATCTATCATTGTCCTCTAGGGTATTTCCAGCCGCCTGGAAAACGGCCATATTATCACCCATACATAAGAAAGGTTTCAAAGGTGACCCGAAGAACTATCGACCAATATCCGTCCTGACGTCTCTCGCCATGGTCTTTGACTTCACTATGGAACGTCATCTCTACAATTGGTTTAAACCCCATATACCCGAAAGCCAGCACGGTTTCGTAAAAGGCCGCTCCGTCGAAACGAACCTTATGTCATTCGTTAACTATGTTGATCCCTTGGTCACTAACCGCGGCCAAGTTGACACTGTATATATAGACCTATCCAAAGCCTTTGACAGGGTATCGCACCCCCGTCTTATCCAGAAATTGGAGTACCATGGTCTTTCCGGTTCCATCTTGCGCTGGTGCAAGGATTACTTATCCAACCGTGTTAATTACATCAAATGTAACAATGAGTTGACGAACGTTCACTTCGGTGTCAAATGCGGAGTTCCCCAGGGCTCATCCCTGGGCCCCTTGTTGTTTAACGTATATATTTATGACATCCTATCCGGCGTTAAGAACGCCAAAGTACTTCAGTTGGCCGACGATCATAAACTTGCACAAAACATTCGAACTATATCCGACTGCACTTCCTTACAACGGGATCTAGATTCCCTCCATTCATGGTGTACCAAAAATAATATTCCGATTAACGCCGAAAAAACCGTTGTCATGACCTACACTAAAAAACTCACACCAATTTCCTTTAACTACACCATAGACGGCGTTCCACTTAGTCGCGTCGACACTGTCAAGGACCTAGGTGTTCACTTCGACAGAAAGTTACTGTATCAAGAGCATATCACTCAAACAGTTGCCAAGGCAAAAAGGATACTGGGCGCCTCCTATCGCATCACACGCTTACTACGTTCGAAACACTGCTTTCTTACTCTGTTTAACACACTAGTCAAATCTGTCTTAACGTACGGTTCAGTGATCTACAACGACACTTGTGCTACTAATATCGGTAAAATTGAGACTGTGTTTCGCAAATTTACTCACCTATACAAATGTTTTAGCAATCATAAGCTCTCCGATGATTATTACAATAACCTTTCATCCCTGGGTCTAAACTCCGCCCGCGTTACCCTTGTCAAAATCGATATAAAATTTTTACATAGACTATTCACTTATAAGATAATTTGTACAGAGCTTTTAGAATGCCTAAACTTAAACACAACCAACTTATGGTCAAGACGCAGAAACCTATTCTATATTAGAACTAAAACCTTACGAACTATTAATAGACTGATGGACAATTATAACAAATTTGGCTTTCAAAATGACCTCAATACTATTACAAAATTGCAAAATAATAAAATTATTTTATCAGGTCTTAAATGACCATTTTACATGTCAGTCGCAGTTCCTAATAACAATTTAATATAATCCTTCGACTCGACTCGACTTTGACTCTTACAGATTTTTCTTTTCTTGTATTTTAATTATTTTATCATTCGCAAACTTGACTCGTGTGGCTCAACTAGCTGATACCTCTGTATTGTTTTGATCCACATTAAAAATCTATTCTATTCTATTCTATTCTATAAAGCTCTATTAAATGGGGTTTCGCTTCGATTAAAATTTAATCGAAACCCCGATGAGTTTGTTTCAATGACACCATCGACCAATAACGATCAATATAAAATCGAAATTGTGGATAGTAGTCTATATGTTAAAAAATGGAAATTAAACCCCGATTTGGTTCTCGGACACATGTTAATGTTAGAACATAGACCGGCTGTCTATAACCTAAACCGCAGTGAGGTCAAATTTTTCACTCTACCTCAGGGGACTATCGAAACGTACAGAGACATGGTGTATAATGGTACCCTACCCAACAGATTAATTGTCGCAATGTGTAAGCCCAGTAATTTTAATAGTAATATACACACCTAGCCTTACACATTCGAACATTTCGGTCTCACTCACTTGGAGTGTATAATAGATACTCGTCGGTATCCTTCCCCCGCATTTACCCCGAACTTCAGTGAGAAAAGGTATCATAGAGAATATCTCAGCTTATTCACGTGATCTAATAATTATAATATGGATTCCGGATCGAATATAACATACGACGAATACGTTAGTGGAAATTCATTTTTCGTCATCCCTCTAACAGCCGATGAACTAGGGGGTTTAGAACATTTTGAGCCGATTAAGACGGGATCTTTACAGTTACTTTTAAAATTTAAAACGGCTTTAACTGACAATATAACAGTCATTTTTTTCCGAATTCGAACCAACATTGAAAATATCCAGGGACGTATAATTAGACAACCCCTCATAACCGAGGAAAGAAAATGGATACCCTGCAGTTAGAATCAATTATTTCCAAAATTTGCGGTAAAACATTTTACGGGGTTTTCCCTTCCAATTTCATCGCTAAAAAGGAAAGGCGATTATAGTTTTTAACAATCAAACGAGTGATCAGCCAGGACAAAGCTAATAAAAAAGGGGGAAAACGATTTTTTTCGATAGTTTTGGGTTAGGACCCGAATCGTACAATTTGAAAATACATCATCTAGTGCGTCAGTTTCAAATACAAAATAAACAAATTCAAGACTTTAGATCTTCAACATGTGGACTATACTCAATTGATTTCATTCATAAAATGCACAAAGGGTGGAGTCTGAAACGGATTATTAAATCCTATATAACATATCCTGTTTTAAACGATATTCTAGTTTGTTATTATGTTTATAAAATAATAAAAAGTTTTAAAAAAATACTGTGAAGCGTCGTTGATTACTGGATTTTGTTATAAGAACCATCTACTCTATCGCTTCGAATTCATTCGGGAAAAATGCCTTACATCGTTACATACACACGTTTTGAGGGAAGAAATGAATTCCAGTACATGGTAATCTATTGTCTTCAAATGATATGTATGTTTACCATATACTTTGAACATGGGACGAGTGAGAAAGGAAAAGGCGAAATTGCACGCCGATAATTTCTTACTTTGGGTGATGCGACAAATGAATGATATTAAAAATCCCGGACAGCTTTTACCACGAACATTTATCTTTAGTTTTAAAGAAAAAACAAATTTGTAATTCATATTCCAAAATAAACAAATTTAATGAAAATATTTTTGTCTTGATTTATTTAACACATTGCAAGTTTTGCGGATAATTAATATTAAGCGGTTCATAAAGATGTTTTACGATTTGAAGTTATATTTACTCCCATAAAAACGAATTAGGTCTACTACTCATGGGCTCATAAGTCCATCGGCGATATCTTGGTTTTGGTTTGTGAAACAACTCGTGTTTGCTCTTTTTTGTGAGGACAATCCAATCATCTAAAAATTTCATTATAATAAAAAGCTGCCGAGGATGATGGTGTACCTGTTCATTCCGTCGTTGATGATGATAGGGGAGCCAAATAAGAAACGGTGGTAGGTATTGAGGGTTGCGAAGTTGGACTCCAAGGGGTTAGAAATATGGAAGCTAGATGGTCTTCTTTCTTTAAAATCATATATTAAAAACTTGGGTTAAGCCACCCAATGAATGCCTTAACTTTCCAATGTTTGAGTGGTAACAAAGTGATACTTTAATGATGCATGATTCGGTAAGAGATTGAAAGTTAACCCAAAAAACCGTTATGATGCTCCGAAATATAACCTCGAAGGTTCGTAATGACAGTGCAAGCAGATCTGGGCGTCCAGGTATTGCTCTCAAGGCTGCTGTTTACTTCAGTAGGGTGACAGTCTAATCTTTATCTAGAATTGGCATGATAGACAATTAATTTCTATTTTGGATATCAATGTTGTGATATATAAGTAAAAGTATATTTGTTTTAAATCAAATTACTTAATATTAGTTTACTACTTAAAATAAGTCTAAATTAAATAATTTGGGCTAAGGTTTTGTGAAAAATATATATTTGGATGGCTTTGTTAAAGGCAAATTTTCTTGACTAGCATCAACTTTTATTGGTATCGATAGATTCAAAAGACCTTTGTCATTCTATTGAATTTAAATTGGTTATACCAGGATATCTCATTTTCTCTACTAATATTGTGTACTTAGAGGCAAGCTTTTAATTCCAAAGTTTGGTATAGGAAAGGGATGTGTTTCTGTGGGTTCTTTACCACCAAGAAAATGATTGGTGCAAACATAAATGACCGTGCTATTAAGTCAGGCTTTAATTCTGGTCGGGCACAGGCTTGAATCCATAATGAGCGTTCTTGCAGTTTAGTAAGTTTTGGGTTTAGGAAATGGTAAAAAAATAGCTCTTTCCATGAAAGGTATACTACATTTTCTTGTGCTGCTCAAACAACTATTGTAGCAACGCTTTTCGTGGTAAACCATTTTAAACAGCTAACTAGCTACAAGTGCAGTAGTACATAAATGCCGATCCCAGCACAGGTACAGTGGAAGGCAGGGAGGATTGAGGATTGGAGGATGGGAGGATCGCAAGATGGCGGATGAGAAAACAAGATGGCAAAATATCAGTGCTAATGGGAAATTCCACTTTCTCACCCATAGGTTTAAGAAATCCGTGGTTGTTGAGTTCGACTTCCTGAACGGGCGTACTATTAAGGATCAACAGGAAAAAATAGCGAAAGAGGTGGCTGTAACAAGCGTGGAAAAAATTCCGAGAGTCGCCTCGTGGTCCTTCATGCCGCCCTACCCGGAAAAAGAGATCCCGTACGACACCGTACGGCAAAACAGGTGGCTGCTGAACAATTTGCACGGTCTTGACTGGGATTATGGGGTAACCCTAACCCCTTACGAAAAACTCGGGGAGTGCCTCCGATCTGCAGTTCAAGGCTACGAACGTGTATTCTGCAAAGGGGATGAAAAGTGCTTTTTTTGTTGAACCTTATTAATCGGGAAGTTATAGATTTAAATGGAGTAGGATGTCCCAAAGCCAACGAAATCGACGATGATGGACCCATGATTACATGTATGCTTAATCATAAAACTGTCCGTAATAATAAGAAGTATTTATGTGCACTATCTAAATGTATATTATTTTCCGAATGGATTTATAATCACGAGAAAATTGTAAATAATCATTTAGGAGACGAATAAAATTAAAAATCAAATTATTGTTTTACTTATTTATTTTTTTTACAATTGATATGCGATATTGAAATTTTCTAAAATGCTAGCGCTTATAGTAGCGCTGATGTGTTGGATCAGGGCTCTGTCCAGTTGGAGATGAGCTCCCGATACTCAATCGTTAAGTCCGCACTGTTGCGGTTGTCCCGCCTTCTCACGAACCGCGAGAATAAGGCGTTTTGAACGCTGATAATAAGGGATCTATGAACCTGATAATTAATTTAAGTTGGATTAAAAATGTTAATGAGTCATACCTATATCCACCGCAGTTAGGAGATGATACTCCACTCTCCGCGGTGGGGTACTGCTCATCCTCGCCCCTGATAGGACTATTGGGTATAAAAATATATATTAATAAATAGTCAAATTCTTAACTATATTTTCGATACACACCTCGGACGAATATACGCCGCAACTAAATCCTCCAAAGCCACCAACAGATTTCTGGCATCCTCCGAGCCCATACTCGGTAGGAGTAGGATATTTACGATTTTGTGGAGCGAAACAGCCTAACTGTTACGTTTAAATCACGCCAATTTCAGGGGGAATTAGGTCAAACTTGTGGTGGGTATTGTGTCTATTTCTCGTTGTATCGGTATAGGGCAGTTAAAATGTTTGATATAATAAAAAGATTCACTAAGAATAAAAATGTTAACGCTAATATGATTGCTGAATATATGTATAAGAATTACTCAATAAATTTGTCAGAATATTTTATTTTGTTTTAATATGCCCATGGGCTAGTGTCGAAATACCATCGTTCAAAATGTAACGTTTATCGTCACAGGGGTTTAGGCATAGTTTATTCTGCCTAACAGTTTTAAGCACGTGTTTATTACTGACTATTCGAACCATTTCCGCTGTGGTCAGCGCGCGGTTGAGTAAGCACTCTTCACGACGCGGTTGCAAACTCCCTTACAGGTCTTTTTCTCTCCTTTAGATGATAGGATGCTGTACATCTTGGGTCTAAGCCCGCAAAACTCCTCGATCGGAGTACCGTCCAGCTCATCTTTGAATTTGCCCAGTCGTTTTTTATTAGCATCACAGTGAAGTGGGTGATCTCGCGGGTATCCCGAAAAGTTATACTTATCCGCTTTAGCGGCGAAGTCTTAGTAGTATGTTACCCCACTTTTGACTATGCAAATGAGGTAAAAATTATCAAAATTTGCATAATTCAGAAATCCCACTTTTGACTATGCAAATTTGCCAAAAATTATCAAAATATGCATAATTCAGAAATCCCACTTTTGACTATGCAAATTAGCCGAAAATGATCCAAATTTGCATAATTCAGAAATCCCAGTTTTAACCATGCAAAATGATCCAAATTTGTATAAATCAAATTAGACATGCAAATGAATCGAAAATGATCCAAATTTGCATAAATCAAATTAGGCATGCAAAGGAGTCGAAAATGATCCAAATTTGTATATGCGCCCAAAATCCCACGCCTGTCAATCAAATGCGAGTCACGTGTAGTGTGACGTAGGTACAATTTGTAAGATATATCCGCAACAGTGGTTGAAATTATATTAGTTCGGGACAAAACGTAAAGCTATAATGAACTGGGAAAAATTACGGCTCGAAACTTTTAAAGATTACCCCGTTAGTAATATAAATCCGTCAGAGTTTGCGAAACATGGTTTTTATTATTTAAAGAAGGGCGACGCCGTTAAATGTTTTTATTGCGATATAACATTACATAGTTGGAAAGCTAATGATAAAGTCTATGAGGAGCATCGAAAATATTCCCCGGAATGCCCAATTGTGAAAGGGTTTTCGACATGCAACATACCCATACATTGTTCTAACGACGAGTCAGGGAGAGATGTACCAGTAACGGAGAAATACGTTTCAACTACAAGCAAACCCAAGACTGAAGAATATTGTAATAATAGATGTTGTACGCGGCGTGCTTTACAGGTTGTAAAAGAAAATGTCTGTTTAGGTGGGTTATTACTTATCCTTCCCATAACTGTACCTGTAGGAATTTTTTGTGGAATGTTATCTATGAACCCAGCAGTAGCGCTTCTTGGTTTCTATCCTCTACTCTTACCGATTTTAGATCAGAATTTTTTTAAAACAGGATTGTGTCAATGGTGTAAAAAACAAATCAAAGGATGAAATAAATTTTTTAAAAAACAATGTTTATTTGTATTGATTACATCACGATTAAATTCTGAGATAAATATTCCAAAAATTTGGAAATAAATTTAAAAAGCGTCTTTCCATCCCCTCCAAGTCTTGATGATAATAATAATCAATAGCGTCTTTTGAAAATACTTTAAAAGTGGGGTCATACGTTAATCTCAAGTTTCTATCTTCCAAAATACTTGGAAGATATGGAGATCTTGTAATGAGACTAAATTTATTTTTAAATTTTTCGAAAGTGAAAGTTAAATCCATTAAAGAATGATTATATTTATGCAATTCTTCAATAACTACGTTAATATATAATAACTTAAACAAATTAACAGTATAACTAACAGGTGTAATAATATATTTAATATGGGGGTTGACATTGCATTGTCTGTTCTTTATAGTCAAACGAGTGTTGAATTCATACAAAAGTTTTATAATTGCAGTATTTAATACCGATTCAACACTCGCTTGATCATGACAAACGTATCCTAAAATGTACGCTGCTTGGTGACATTGATCAAGTTCATTAGGGTTGTATTTATGTAAACTTCCTAGTTTACATTCCGTACTAAAAACGTAGCGTCCACAATCTCTGGTATCGATAGAGGTCCAATCTTTCCATCCATCATGTCGGTAGTAAGATATTTTAACGATGTTGTTAGCGCACAAGTTTTTAAACATTTCGCGACGTACAAGTTGATTAATGACACGCTTCGATATTAGATTGTTTCCTTCAAACTTTTTACGATTGTTCTCAATTTCGATCAAACATAATGTACCTAATCGAGGTATCGCGTTTGCACCTTCTGATTTAATACTAAAAGGTTTGCAACACACGTAACTCGAAAACCGATGATTTATATTTTTACGCGATTCAATACCAAAAACGTTCTCTAAGTTCATTTTTGTGAATTTTTATTTCACCAAAAGGTGATGGTTCACTATCTCGTGAATTATAATTGACAGCGTTCTTTAAAAATAACTTCTTTCTGGGGTTAAATTCTGCGAAAATAATTCCAAAAACTTGGAAATGAATATAACATTTTTTGTTCTATTTTTTGCAACTCTAGGCGTGCATAATCAATAGCGTCTTTTGAAAATACTTTAAAAGTGGGGTCATATATTAAACCGATTTTATCTCTCAAAATTCTTGGAATATTTTTAGATTTTGTAAAGAGATTAAATTTTATTTTCATTTTTTCGAAAGTGAAAGTTAAATCCATTAACGAATGATTAAAGTTATGCAATTCTTCAATAACTACGTTAATATATAATAACTTTATCACATTAACAGTATAACTAATACGGGGATCACCATTAATATAATAGAAGTAATCATCATTGTCATTTTTGTCCTTTATGATCAAACGAGTGTTAAATTCATACAAAAGTTTTATAATTGCTGTATTTAATACCGATTCAACACTCGCTTGATCGTGACACACATACCCTAAAACGTACGCTGCTTGACTCGAATGTTGACATTGGTCAAGTTCATGAGGGTTGTATTTATGTAAACGTCCTAGTTTACACTCCGTAGTCAAGATGTAACGTCCGCAATCCCTGGTATCGATCGAGACTACATCTTTCCAATAATCATATCGGTTACGAGATACTTTAACAATGTTGTTGATGCACAAGTTTTTTAACATTTCACTGTGTACAAGTTGAGCAATAGCATACTTCGATATTCGATTGTTTCCTTCAAACTTTTTACGATTGTCCTCAATTTCGATCAGGCATAACGTACCTAACCGAGGTATCGCGTTCGCAGCTTGTGAATTAATACAAAAAGCTTCGCCACACGCGAAACTCGAAAATCGATAATTTATATTGTTACTTGAACCAAAAACCATGTGATGCATGCATTCTCCAAACCCGGAATCCATTTTTTGAATTTTTATTTCACTAAAAGGTAAATGATGGTTCACTATCTTGCAAATCCTTACCAATCCCAATCTTCACCTTCAAGTTCTAGGAAAGATGGATTGGCATTTTGACGATCTTCGTAAGATTTATTGGTGGCATTCTTTGAAAAAATCACTTCATACACGTTATCAATGGATACATTGTCACGAAAGTGACCGGTTTTACAAAAAGAGTATCGAACCTTAAAAAATGTATCCCTAAATCTAGACAGTGTATTTGATAAGGATGATTTAGAGTAATTGCCGAACCGTAAAGAATCGATTACAACACTAATATATAACAGCTTCAAGAAATTTGAGCTGAAGCTGTTAGATGTTGCGTAATTCTTGCGAAATGGGTTTTTATACGTCAGCGTAGAGTTGCATTCGTAAATGATTTTAACAATCGCCGTGTTAATTACTGCTTGAACAGCCTCACTGTCGTGACAAACGTATCCCAGAACGTAGGCCACCTCTTTTCGATGTTGACAACGCCAGTTTTGTTTGTTATAGTACTTATGAATCCGACCTAGTTTACACTCCGTTGTAGGGATGTAAATACCACAATCAACAGTATCGATTTGACATAATGAGTCAACTGTACAGAAAGTGACCCAAGATTGTTCTACAACATAACTCTCCCGCTTGTTTTTCAAAATTTCTTCGCAAACGAGTTTTCTAATCACTGTGTGAGTTATTTTATACTTTCGCGCAAATTTCTGACGATTGTCTTCAATTTCGATTAGACATAACGTCCCTAACCGAGGCACGTTATTTTTACAATCATGTTCAATAATATTTTTTTCATTAAAATTGTACGAATAAATATCTCTAATTTTTTTGGGAAGCTACACAAATAATAGTTTGGTTCCTCTTCACTGTCCCAGTATGAACACTCTTTTTCTTGACGTTGAGCTATGTAACAAAACTGGTTACAATTGATACAAAAAACTATTGTCCAGAATCGCGTAAGCGTTTTCAATATTGGTGATTAAAACTTTACCGTATTGTTTATAAATGGCTTTTTAAATTTTTCACAATTATTGTTAACGCAGTAATGAATTTCACCACCAATAGATGAGAAACTAGCAATATCGTCTTTTTCAAAAAAAGACAGTTTAGATCCTGACCACTCTGTAACTCAGTTTGGCCTGTGGTATTTAATTCCGAAAATTGTTTTTCATTCAAGTCTGTGAAAAGTAATAATATCTTATAAGAAACACGCACGTTGTGAGGGCCTCTTTTAAAATTATAAATTTTATAATATACACCCTTCTTAAAACGACTGATAAATATTTTCGATAGGGACGCTCATTAATATGGACCCTTCTTTAAAATCGTTAATACATAAAAAACCAACAGTTTAATATTTTTTCAAAGAAAACCAGGGATGATCTCGACGCTCATTACAAATTCCTAACTAGACTTCTTAAGCTAACAACCTTGAAAATTTCTTATATAACTGAACGGATTTCAAAGTTTCACATCATAACGCAAAAAACTCTAAGTTTGAAAATATCTTCATAGATAAAGTCTAGATTACTACTAGAAAAATGTGTCCAGCAAAATCTTTTGACTCAAACGCTGTTCAACCGGTTGAGGAATTGTAAGTTATTTTAGCTAGCAAGTTAAAATTATTTTAAATACCGGATCTATTTTATATAGCGCTTTACCCCAACTCTGGGATATCGATGATGAATTGGAAGTAGAACCAATCATCATCCACGAGGAGCATGATATCCCAGATGGGGTGGAGGAGGAAATAAACGAATTAATCGCCGAAGCCGACGACCCGGATGTTGTATCGACGGAATCATCCTCGGATGAAGAAACGTAAGGTTTTAAATAAGTTTGAGGAATTGTAAGACACCTAACAAGAAATTTTTAAAACAGCGAAAGCGAAGAACTTTACAACGCAATGATTCAAGAATACCCATCCATGCAAATTGATTTAAAGTAAAGCAAAATAAATTATTATCTAAAAATTAATAAACTAATACATGTTTTTCACAGTCTTAAATATCCCTATCCTACATTGTGTTCTTGTTGTTTTTCCGCCGAATTTAATTCTCATGTCATTTTTCGTACTATTGAATCCCGCTATATTTTATACTTTTGCGCTACTCCTAATTGCCCTCTTTTCCGAACTATCATCTGCCTTACCTGGGATCAGTCTAATTTCTATCCCATTAACATTTTCCTAGACACCTATTTCCTTTCTAAATATAAAGCATACCGACTTCCCTATACGAAAAAGATCTACAAATTGACTTAAAGAAGTTGGAAATGAGTTCTTTTATAAAAAAAACTAATTTTAACCTATTTTTATAGTTCTACCTACAATATTCCTACTCGCTGCCCTAATTGTTATTGCCGTACTCCAAACCACTTCACTATGAGGGAAACTGTCTGCGTTCCGGAACGACGTACAACTGTCTACAAGCTCTACTTCTGTCCTATTCGAGACTGTCCTTTATACCAACATCTCATCTGCTTCTCCTATCATCAAAAATATTATCCTGTTCATATTTTAAATAATTCTCATTTCTGTTTTCTTATTGATCGTAGACGCTTACCTAAATTATTATCTCAAATTAATTCTCAATAAAAATATATATATAACGAAACTTGTCTCTTATCTTTTTATATTAAGCTTAAACACTCTATAGAATCCCCTCTTTAAACAACCGTAGTGCCAAACATTTCTTAAAAAAGTAGTTAACCTTGACAACGCCCAATAATAATTCTTTAAAATAGTAGATATCTCGGAGAAAACTTTATCATTTCTTTTAACGCTTCATCCGAGAAAGTCTTTTAAAAAACATGGGTCTCGAAGATATTTCTCAGCCGCAGTTACAGGAGATGGACTTTGCGTAAGCTAAAAGTTTACTAGTTGTTTTTAAGCTTCTAGTTCTTAAGAGTGTTTTTTATAGAACCCAAGTACCGTTAGAAATTACCGCAGCTTTACCCGAGAGAAAGGGATCATCAGGGTAAGTGTATTTTTACCATTAAAAGTATAGTTAAGTAAAAGTAGCTAGTATTTTAGAATCTTCGAAACTTATTCATACGCATTCATACCGTGTTGCGTTTGTAAACGAAGAGAGGTTTCTGAAATCGATAGAAATATTTAAAGGCTTCTATTGTAGAACTCTATCCTGTCCCCGATATAATAAGATAGTGGGTATTTGCATCAACGCTTTTATGTTTAATATTCATTACCCCTGTCGCGGCCATCCCGANCCGTTTTTATGGTTAATATTCATTACCCTGTCGCGGCCCATCCCATGATATTAAATACGGCATTTATGGAAATTTTTGATATCCTTTAAATGTTTAAACTCTTTTCTAAAAAAATATTAACTTTTTCCAAATATATACCATTTATTATTGTTGTATTTTAATTTTACATGTTATTAAAAGATTTTTAAATTCAATTAAACAGTACGAAATCATTTTGTTGAATGCTTAAAACACATTGAATATTTTGAGGATTACGTAAATTATTTTCGAAAGATTTTAACAGATCGGTTAAATTTAACGTGCTGCAAAATGCGTGTAAGGTAGTTTTATACTCGCGTTTAACATCCAATAGTTTTTTTTCAAAATCACCCAAAAGAATTCGAAAGGTGAGTAGCATATTTTTTATGAAAATTCTTTGACTAATAATAAAGTTAATATGGGTTGAAATAAACCCGTTCATGGGGTCTTGCATAATAAGCGCAAATACTTCGGGTTTAATTGTTACTGGAACGCTTTCGTCATACGTAAAGACAAGACCCAAATTCGTAATAGATATATAGATGTTTTGACAACGTAAAAATTTAATTGACGATTTCTGCATACAGGCCGCGAATTCAGATTTACGTTTGTTCAAGATGTACCATATTTTATACGGTATTAAAATAAAGTTTCCACTTTCAACAATAACTGTTGGTTCTACGTCTCGTCCCCGCGGACAAACAGTTACCGTTACACCGCTTTTTGTTAAGTGTAAGTTCAAATCGCGAAACATAGCCATATTTTTATAAAAATAGTATTACTCACAACACATCACGGGTATTTTTATTCAGGAACGAGCAGTGCAGTTTCAAACATTTACTTTCGATTGACTTTCCTAACAAAAACTCGGGGTCTTTTTATAGTAAAATATCTCCACTTAAAAATTCCATAATATTACCCTTAAGCGATAGAAATTCTTATACCTGATAATTACGAGAAAATAAAAACCTTGGGAGAATTCACACGTGATTTTTGAAAGTATAATTTTGACCCTTCGACCTTTTTTCCAAAAATATCATCCATTTTAAGATCGGAGCACCTTTCCCCCGAAAAATCCCTGTTTAAATTCCCACACTTTTCGTTTTTTATAAAACCATTAAATACCAATTAAAGCTTTCCATCTGTGTAGGACGTGTATTGGAAAGCGTCTTTTAGCCTTCTACATAAACTCCACCCAAATCGAAGCAAAAAATACTTCTCGGTAATTACACCCAGGTGCATCGTATAAAAAAGCAATTATTTTTTTGATACAATGTAATTTAAAAAATATATTTTGTAACCTAGGGGAATTCAGGTGTTCCAATCGTATATCTAATATCATTAAAAAGTATACCCGCAGCCAGATAAAAAAAGCAATTATTTTTGATACATTGTAATACAAAAAATATATTTTACAACCTAAAAGTATCATTAAGTATAATTAACGACTAGAATTCTCGGTAAATTACTTTTAAAAAATATATTTGATAACCTAGGGGTATCCAGGTGTTTGAAATCGTATATCTACCCATCATTAAAAAGTATACCCGCAGCCAGCAATTATTTTTGTTACATTGTATATACCTAGGGTATCATTAAGTATCATTAACGACGAGAATTCAAAATATATTTTATAATCAAGAGGTATCATTAAGTATCATTAACGACGAGAATTCAAAATATATTTTATAACCAAGAGGTATCATTAAGTATCATTAACGACGAGAATTCAAAATATATTTTTATAACCAAGAGGTATCGTATCCATGAGAATTCTAACTTTTAAAAAATTTTATAGAGGCTATAATTATCTACGAGAATTCCTATCGTAATTATTACTGGGAAAAAAAATATTTTTAACCGTATAATTAGGCGTTCCCCGCGCGCTAGCGCGCGGGGACGCCGTGTGTCACCCCCCTCCCCCGGGGGCGGCGGGGACGGTGTATATAAACTCTCGGGATTTTCGGATATTTCATTCGTTCTTCACTCGACGTTCGTTATGGCATCTTCACTCGGTAAGCGAAAACTTAATATATCTGATGATGAAGAGGAGATAGATATTTTTGAGCAAATTAAAAACGTTAAAGAGGAAAATACTATCGAAAAAACCGGCATTGTCCCTCGATACGATATTAAACGAGGTTTAGCTAGTTACGTGACTTCATTACCAGCGTCGCATGACGATTTTTATTTCGATATTCAAATATACAAGTACGAGGATATAAAAGATAGAGATAATAAAGATATTTGGCAATGCGATGGAAGAAGATTAAGATTTGTCGCGTCTAAAGATAGCGTCGAATGTAAACAAATTCGATCTATCGTGAACAAGATCGCCAAGCATATCATCGATAATCCCGACAAGATCACGAAAACTTATTCGTTTTTTAACAAAAACGAATAATTAATCAATATGGAATCCCAATATCTATTACTCGTATATCTATTAACGTATCTATATATACTATATACCCAATATATCAATTACTACTACTATTTAACATAAAAAAGAAGACAATTATTACGTGGTTGATGGGATGGATATGAGACTCGAAGTTAATAGATTATCTACGTTCAAGATATGGTCTGTCGAAGGTATTAGCGTGGATGACATGGCAGCTAGCGGTTTTTATTGCATTAGTCCTAAAACCGTTCGTTGTTTTTCTTGCCTTACCGCCTTGACTGGATGGAGAGCCGACAATCATCCAATGGCTGTTCATGGCTACGAACAACCGTTATGCAGATTTGTTTTTCGGTCAGGAATGAGGTGTGGAAACGTTCCCATCGCTGGACGTAATTTTTTCGAGGAAATTGAAAGGGACTACTCGGGACCGGAAAATCATCCCACCAGAAAACAACTAGCACCTTGCCCACACATGTTACAAGCCAGATTCGAAATCGATTTAAAAGAAAAAGAAGAAAAACGAAAAAAAATATATAAAACTCTAAACAATTTGATAAACTTACTCATTTAAAGATGAGTAGTTCGAGCGATTCCGAAAATGAAGAACCGCTAAATTTAAGTGTTAAAGCTAATCCTAAACAATTTTATACTTGCGAAAAAATATTAGATAAAAAATCTCGAAAATACAAATGTAATCAAGTAGAATGTAAAATTAAATTTAAAAATTTAGAACGTATTAAATTAACCGAAGTAAACGAAACGTTTGTTAGTATAATTAATTCCATACTCTTTGAATTATTACGCAACCAGCAAGGATATAATAGAGTTAGATTTTGTATTCGTTCGGATGAGTTGGATAGTCCGATAAATTTAAGGTTTATGAATATTAATGAATTAACGGCTGAAAGAGTAATAGGAGCTATAAGTCAAGTTGCCCAATCAAATCGAAATTTCCATTTACAAAGCTCTTTAGTTTTTGACGTTATTTTTTTACATTGCGACGTACCCGTTGGACGTCGAACAAAATCGTTAAAAAATAGAAATATAGTAATTTTGGATACGTTTATAAAAACGAGTCCAAATTATATTTACATTGACAATACCGATAACTTATGTTTTGGAAGAGCTTTGGTGATAGGAATTTATTTGGCTGATAAGAGATTCGAAAAGAATACGAATGAAAAGTATCAAACATCGAACGAGTCAATTAATTATTTTAGAAAGATAAAAAAATGTAATCACCCCCTCCAAAAAGAAAAAGCGGAGCAATTATATAAAAACGCTAATATTTCTCCGGATACCGTTAATTTATTAGATATTCAAAATTTTCAAACTTACTTAAACGAATATCAAATTATTATATTCAGAGCTGATAATTTAGAAAAATATTTTGTCGGACCTTTCAAGGAAAAACAAATTTTTCTATTGTTAGTTAATGATCACGTGCATGTAGTTAAGGAATTGCATACAATGTTTGGCGGTATATCTTATTGTTCTAAATGTTTAAAAGTATTTCACAGAACTAATCAAAAGAATAATCACTTTTGCGAAACTCGAGTTAAATGTAGTAGATGTAGAACTTTAAATGTATTCCACGAAGATAAACTAATTAAACCTGTTAAATGTCGAAAATGCCATCGTTATTTTAAAGGAGAAGAATGTTTGAATTTTCATATATCTAACGGAACGTGCGATAACTTTAAAAGGTGTTTAAAATGCGGACTAGAACTGAAAGAAAAACACTCTTGCTCGAAACCATGTAAAAACTGTTTACGTGTACACGAGAGGAACCGTTGTTACGTTATGCCTCTTTCGAGAACGTACGAAAAAACCAGATATTGTTATTTCGATACCGAATCGATCGTTAAAAATAACGAACACGTCCCTGTCTTACTCGTAAGCGCTATGCAAGAAAATGAAGGGAACAATTACGAGTACGAGATATTTCGAGGGTTCGACTGCGTCGATAAATTTCTAAATTATTTATTCCGGACGAAAGAAATGGTTTTCCAACACGCGACAAAACGGCTTAAAGCAACTAAACCGGTTTTTGAAAATATTACGTTGTTAGCCCATAACAGTAAAGGTTTCGATTCGTTCTTTATTCTTCGTGGGTTATTAAAATTGAACATCATACCGGATATTGTTTTTGACGGAAGCAAAATGTTGGCCATTTTTTTGAAAAATCAAAAAATGAAATTTATCGACTCTTTCAATTTCGTCTCGCAACCATTAAGATCGTTCCCCGCGACGTTTTCTTTGGGCGAAAATAGAAAAGAATTTTTCCCTTACATATTCCACACCGAAGAAACTTTGGATTATGTCGGTCCACTACCGCCGAAAGAGTATTTTCAACCGGAACATATGAAAGAAAAAGATTATAAAGATTTTCTCGAATGGTACGCGACGAAATCGAGACAATCGGTCTATAATTTACGCGAAGAACTGGAATATTATACTATCATGGATGTTAAGGTTTTACAACAGGGTATGGATAAATTTAGACAATTGTTCGAGAAGGAAACTGGTACGTTTCTTCTTGTAGTATAATCGTTTCCATATTAAATGTTCGTTATTTATATTTACGTTTTTCGGAGCTATACCGATTGTTGAATGAACAGTGGCGTTATATCCATTTACAATTTTTTGTAAATGTTTCGTGTAATTATAATTGTTATTTCTCGTCATTAATCGAAACATTCGCGTTTTCAATGTTCTATTCCATCTTTCTATCATGGCGCATTTTAAATTTCCGTAACTAGCGTACCAATGGATATCCTTACTTTTAAGATAGGCTTGCACTTTTTTGTTTTTAAATTCGCTTCCTTCGTCAGAATTTAACCTCGAAGGTGTACGTTGCTTAAAGATTGTGCCGAGAGCTTTTATAATTTCTTTCGCCCCCTTCGTTTTTAACGGTAAAGCCCACGCGTATCTCGACAAGACGTCAATGACGGTTAGAATGTAACGATATTTGTTATTGTATTTGGACAATTGGGGTAGATCGATTAAATCGCATTGGAAAACCTCGTTCATACTAGTGACGTACGTTTGGTTTCTAGGATATATTTTTCTTCTGGGTTTATGTTTCGTATACGCGGGCTGGGAAATCAACCATTGTTCGATATCTTCCTTTGATATATTTGGTAGAGCTTTTTGTAATTTTCTCACCGATCCTAAACTCGCGGGATGTTGCGGATCGTAATATATATTTTCGATTTTACGCGCTATTCTTTTACTAACCATCTTTGAAGGTATTTGGGAAATAAAGAAAAAACCATCTGTGAATAAGCTTTTTATTTATCAAACGTAATTGTAAAAAACATCTCTTTTCAATTCCGTTACATTGTCGGTAATAATAAGATATAATTGATCCAAATTTTCGTTCTTCTCTCCAAATCGTTTTTCAAACTCATTCTTCAGATTCGTCTTATTTAACATCGATATCGCTTGTAGGATATTCAAGTCAGTATTCGAATTTGAGGTGCAGGATACGTGATGCTCGATTTCGCCTTGGCAATTAAGATTACCACAGAAGTTGGTCTTTTCCAGTAAACTTTCGGTAATGTCTCGCAAAATCATTGATCTGAATAATTCCTTGGTATTGGCTTTTATTTCCAATTGTCGGTCCAATTCCGGTTTTATTTGTTTCAATCGATTCCACGTGGTTTTATTTAAACAAAATCCTTTACAAGTAGCCATCCATAGTAAATCGTAACGATGAATATTCGAATTTTCGCATACGTATTGTCGAATGTCGATATACTTTGTTCCGGTTCCAGATACGTAACCTTCAACTTGAAAATTTTCCGGTAGGGTACTGTGGAAGCGGGGTAAGACGTCTTGGAAAAACAAGTTTATATAATCCACCAACAACCATAAGTTTTGATATACTTTGTTACTGATAGTAACCATATATTCCGTTCTCGCATTATCGGAAATGGAAATAATTAGATCATCGCCAGCTTCGGCTATCTCGATAGTTTGTTTATCGGAGAGATTGTACTGTTGTTGTTTCATGATTTTCACGCGATCATTTGACGCTAATTCGTTGGAGACGTTTAATTTTATATTTCTTTCAACACCTTTTTAATTTCCTTAAAATCCCAACAATTACCGACGATAGTTACGTGTCTTTTGTTATTTCTAACTGTGACGAGAAGATTATTATCTTTTCGAGTTGGTAAATAAACGTACTCGTCCATACTCTCACTCTAGTTTGTACAAAACGTTACGATCCCTCGTTATTAATAACTCGTTTTCAAACTCGGCGTATACTATGGCTGTTACCGCGAAAGTGAGTGGTCTTTTAAAACGTATAGTCAACCTTAAACTACCGTGCTTTTCTAAAGAACAATGCTCGGCACTAGCCTGCTCTTCCGGTGTAAAGTCAACAGCGTATAGAGTGTTACCTCTAGGATAATCAAAAAGACTAATGTAGTTTCCTTTATTTTTCCCATACATATCTAGAGCCGTAAATAAGGTCGCGTATTCCCTACAGTAATGATCCTGAGTAAAATCCGGTGTGAAAGGTTGATCTGGATAATTTTTATTCCCTACCGTAACTGATAAAAAGTTCAAATCTAGGTGTTCGAAATAAAATGGATTTTGAGATAAAGCCCCATTGAAGGCTGATGTTTTAACGAATCCGATAATCATTCGATTAGGAATTCTACCCAAAAATAAGTTTTCTTTTATCGTGTCACTGTTCCCGGTTTCGATACTAAAATACTTTGCCACAGTTTGATTAATGGGATACACACACGGTGTTTTTTCCAAAACCATAGCATGCGCTAACATAATTTCAGTGTTTGGTTTTATTTTCCGTACAAATAAAGAAGCTGATTTAATAACGATTTTATAATTAGTAATTGGATCAGGAGGAGGAGGGTTACCACCTTGGGGCGGAGCAGCAGGAGGAGGAGGTTGGAAAATTATTGGAAAAGTATCCGCTGATCTAATAAATTTAAACTTTATATCAACGTTGTTCAATAAGAACTTGTTCATCTTACATACATCAACGTGTAATCTCCCTATCATTTCAAATATTTTAGATGCTCCGGTTCTAGTTCTTCTAGATTTCATTCCGAACATTTTCGGCCATACCGAAAGAGATGTGGTCAGATGAATGAAATATACCGGAATATTACTTATTATGCTAAAAAACTTACCGATCTTAACATTTCCGAGTAAAGTATACACGAATATGGCTAGACTGTCTCATATGTTTTCTATTTAGCACACATTTTAAGGGACATTTTTACCAAAACAAGAATTACATATTACGTAAGGTGCATCGGAGGAAACACGTGATTTCTTACTACCCTTGTCACCAACCTTTCTCTCCAGAATTCGGAAGTGAAATGACTCTCTATAGTTTACAAAATCCCCCTTTTGGCCACTCAGGTGTGTGTGTTATATGACATCAAGGGGGACGAGGGGGGTCGAACATGGTTCATAACAAAAGAATTTATCCCAAGCAGGAGGGGGTAAAGGGGGTGGAGGGTTACCTAAGCATCTATTGGTCAAGGGTACGTTGTCCTTTCGGACGTGTTTAAACACGTTTAATATTGTTTGTAAATCAACAATAGGTGACATAAGATTGACATCAGAGTGATTTTAAGAGGTGGTAGATGGTAACAAAATGATGAGTCATCAATAGATTTTTTTTAGTTCAACAAAAGGATTGTAACAAAAGAGATGATGCGTCATTCCATTAGCGGGGTTTTTACGGCATTACACGAAGATGTATTGTTAAGAAAGTATTTCCAAAATCAATCAAATATTGACAGGTTAGGGTCGTCTCTATTAATAGATAAATAGGTCAAGTGGTTCAGCGTATTTTCCATGGTTATCAATGCTGATTTGTATGTTCTTCGTTCGGCAAGCGGCTCTTATAGAGTTTCCCATGCTGAAAAAGTTCCTTTATATTATAGACCTTATACATTGTCAGGTAGAGAATAAAACCTTGCATTACTTAAAGATCTTCGATCAGTGGCCTTTCTCTCGTTCGCATTCGCAATCTATGGTACTGGGAAACGTCCTGAGGCAATTATAATATTTACCCGTTATACGAGGGTATTTACTAACCCCCCCCCTCCCCGCAATCGAATTTTTTGAGATATTTATTATTATTGTTGATGAGGCGGGGCTCACGCCCTAGCACCGATGCCAAAGGCATATTGTGCAACCTCAAAATCAGGCCTTGAATAGGCCCGTAGCCGCAGCGTAGCGAAGAATTCGCTCCACCGTAAAAGAGGAGACCCGCGAGGGCTCCACAGTGTGTGAATCAAAATGTTCTAGTCTAAGCGAGGCGAAGAAGTCGCACTCGCAAAGTACGTGAGCGGATGTTTCTTCCTTCTCCTGGCACGACCTGCAGAGGGGGTCGTCAGCAAGACCCATCAGATGGAGGTGCCTATTTAGCCGACAGTGTCCGGTCAGAAGACCGGTGGCCAGCCTAATATCCCATCTGCTGAGCGAAATTAGGTCTCTAGCACGAGACCTGCAGGGACCATTGACTAACTGTTTTGTCTGTCTCTGGCCATCCATGTCATGCCAGAGCTGGTTTTGTATGACAGTCATCCTGTCATGCAGGCTCCGTTTGACATGCCCGTAGGGGATGGGGACGGCCGGCTCCGGCCCCAAGAGCTTGGCCTCCGCGCCCCTTTTCGCAAATCTATCGGCTTGCTCATTGCCATAATAACCGCTATGCCCTGGCACCCAGTACAACAGAACCCTGTTGCAGGACGCCAGTTGCGCTAGCAGATCAAGGCAGCTACGCACCAGTTGAGAGGTAATCTGACACTGGTCCAGCGCATTCAGGGCGGCCTGACTGTCAGAATAGATCCTCACAGTCCGTCCGTTATACCCTTTGTTAATGCAGTAGTCTGCGCAATAACAGATCGCGGCAATTTCCGCTTGGAACACACTAGCAAAGGTGCCCAGGCAAGCAGAAAAACCGACCCTTGTAGTTTGGCAGTAATAGCCGGCGCCAGCGCCGGAATCAGTCTTGGAACCATCGGTGAACCAAATAGTTTCACCCCCAGTGCCAAGAGGCAGCAGGTTAGTCCACTCGGCCCGACTGGGAAAGTGGATGCTGAATGGCTTAGTGAAATCAAAGCTGGTAACGGTTTTGTCAGAGCACATCGTTAACGACGGCTCAAGTGCAGCGTACTCCCGAAAGAGCTTCGTATGGCTGTAATCCCAAAGTCTTGGAACCCAACAGCCATTAATGTGGAGCCTGTAGGCCCCCATGACAGCCTCCTCCTCAATGAAAAGATGAAGAGGTAGCATGTCAAGAAGCACCTCCAGGGAAGCAGTTGGGGTCGATCTCATGGCCCCTGTAACACCAATGCAGGCAAGCCTTTGAAGCTTGCGCAGGGCAGCCTGCACCGTCTTCAGCCGGACCCTTGTCCACCAGACAAGTGCCCCGTAAGATAGTATGGGTCTGATGATCCCAGTATAGAGCCAGTGTACAGCCTTGGGGTTGAGGCCCCAAGTCTGGCCGACTGAGCTCCTGGTCCTCCAGAAAAGCATCTTGGCCTTCTTGATACACCGATCAAGATGCGGCTTCCATGTGAGTCTGCAGTCAAAGGTCACCCCCAGGTATTTTACCTCGGAGGACTTTGTCAGGACCTGGCCAAAGAAGGAGATATCATTGAACAGATCCTTAGTATTCTTCCTCGTAAACGGAACAAGGACAGTTTTATCAGGATTAACGGAAAGGTTAACCGCCTGACACCATTGCTCCACGCTAGAGAGAGCAGATCTCATAAGTGTGGTGACAGTATCCGGGAACTTCCCGGTAAAGACTATTGCTACATCGTCCGCATACCCGAAGCAGCTACAGCCCCCAGCACCCCCGAGTCTCTCCAAGAGTTCGTCCACCACCAGGCACCACAACAGGGGGGAGAGCACTCCACCCTGAGGGCAGCCCCGGCTGGTAGTCACCCCTAGAGAGTCCCCAAGGAGGGACGCCGACACCTCGCGGTCGGTAAGCATGGACTTGATCCAACGGCCAAGAGTGTCGCTGATGCCAAATCTCTTAACAGCTTCAGTAATAACCGAGCTAGAGACCTTGTCAAAGGCCCCCTCAATATCGAGGAAGACGGCCAGTGAAATTTCCTGAAACTCGAATGCCCTGTCCAGGCAATTCGTGAGGCCGTGAAGGGCCGTCTCAGTTGATTTACCTTTTTGGTAAGCAAATTGTGAAGAAGAGAGAGGAGTTACCGAAAGTACCTCGTCTCTAATGTACCTGTCCACCAGCTTCTCCAGGATTTTGAGGAAGAAGGAGGTCAGGCATATGGGCCTAAATGCCTTCGCCTCGAGGTAGGAAACCTTCCCGGGCTTGGGAATAAAGATGACCCTAGATCGCTTCCAATCACAGGGTATGTGACCGAGAGCAATGCAAAGTCTATAGATTTTGCATAACGGAGAGGCGATGTGGTCTAAGCCCTCCTGCAAAAGCCGAGGGAAGACCCCATCGGGTCCCGGAGACTTGTAGGGCTCAAAACAGTTGACAGCCCAACGAAGCTTGGGAATCGTAACAACCTGCCTGGCTACAAGCCAGTCCTCTCTCTTCGCCCTGTGCAGAACAGGGTATAGAGAGTCAGGGTTTGTTGGATTGATTGGAGTGGAGTCAGGGAAGTGGACCTCCAGCATATGCTTGAGAGTCTCAGCCCCAGACTTAGTGTACACACCCTCCTGCAACTTAATAGTGTTAAGACGATGTGTGTTGTCGTGCGCTAGGATCTTCATGACCCTAGCCGTGGCAGGGACATTGGAGACTTGCTCACAGAAGGTCCGCCAAGAGTCCTTCTTAGCAGCTCTAATGGCCCTGTTGTAGGTATTAAGGGACTGCCTGTATCCAGTCCAGTCTCCCGTGCGCTTGGCTTTGTTGAAGAGCCTGCGCGTGTATTTCCGAAGCCGGCTGAGATCCGCATTCCACCAAGGGACAAGCCTCGAGCGGTTAACGGTCTTGAGTGGGCAGTTCCGGTGAAACGACTCAATGATAGAGCTCTCTAAGTCACCAGCAGCCCTATCAAGTTCGTAAGGTGAAGTGAGTTTAGGGGTGTGACCATCTCCGTAGCGTAGGATAAGGTCTTCCTTATAGCCGGTCCAATTGGTCCGTTTTGGATTGCGTACCTCCGTCCCCGCCGGGACAGAGGTAGTCGCGACAGTAAAGCAGATGTGCCTATGATCCGACAGAGACGGCTCAGTAGACACATGCCAGTTAGACACGGAAGACGCGAGGTTTTCCGTGGCTAGCGTGAGGTCAATGACCTCCCTTCTATTAGAAGTAACAAAAGTGGGTTCATTGTTTTGATTAAGAATATGGAGTTTACAACCAACTAAATATTCTAGTAAATCATCACCTCTCCTGTTGCAGTCAGAACTGCCCCACGTGATGTGATGAGCGTTGGCGTCGCAGCCAATGATTAGTTTGTCCCCTCTCCTTTCACATTGATCGACCAAATTGATCACCTCAATTGTCGGGAGAGAGTCCGCGTCGTGGGCAAAGTAAGCAGAGGCGGCCGTGATAGTCAACTTGGCATTCCCAGTGGCCAGGACTAGCTTCACGGCCGCCGTGTCCTGGGACGTGTACAGCGGTAGAGAGATACAGCAAAGATCCCTCCGAACCAGAATACACGCCCTAGGTCTAGCAGCAGTATGGTCATAAAATAGTGACCCTGCCGCGTCAAGACCGAGGATTTTGCCATGGCATATCCACGGTTCTTGTATGAGGGCCAGATCAAGACCCTCTATAGCAAACCTCCTGCAGAGTACCGCAGAGGCCGCCTTACTATGGTGCAGATTGATTTGAATCGCACGTAGCGTCCCCATGGTCCCTAAGAGAGGGGTTCAGAAGGGACCTAGCTACACCTCATCAGTCCCGAGAGGGCCAGTGGCACCTCCCCCCCTGACAGGCAAGCTCCCAGTCCCAAGATCCTCCCCCTCACCAGGACCACTAGAACGCTCATCGGCTGAACCCCGAAGGGTCCCATCCGATTCTTCCAGTAGGGTGGACTCATCCATGGAAGAACAAACTTCCGAATGAGCCCCCCCTCCCCCTCTGTGCCTAGAGCGACGCCAGAGAGCTCCACAGCGAGATCCCCCATCTCGCTATTCCCACCCCCTGCCGCAGACTCGGCTACAGTGGTTTTAGTGGCTTCCGTGTTCTGAAGGAGTTTGAAGGAACCCTTGTCCACTCCAGTGTAGCCCACGAAGCCAGCATTCTTAATGGCGTCCAGCGAGGAGCCATCAATGGACAGTACCCAGTATCGCACTGCCCTGTCCACGTATGTCCGAATGCACTTCCAGTATTCGGTAGCAAAGCCATCGTTAAGGGCCTTTAGGCGCCGGAACAGCACCGCCGGCTCTTTAGTGATCTGGTCTCTGGTGCGGAACATTACCTTAAACGGCTTAGGGAGTTCGCTAGCCCTCATTACTGAGAGCACCGCATCCCCCACCACCGAGTCGGCTATGTTTTCCTTCAACCATTGACCAGTGAACGTATCCTCACAGGAGTATACCAGGGCCCCGGCCGTCAGGCTAAAATTCGCAAGGCGCGGTAGACGGCTCCCCGAAGGTATCCCATCCAGCGCCCCTAGAATCGCCTTCTGAATAGGGCCCACGTCCTCCTCCGTGATGGCCGCCTTCGGATAGCCTTTTTTAATAATGGCCATCTTCTCGGCGCTGGCAACGGCACTATAGGACTTAGCCCTTTTAGCCGCTTCCTGCCAGGTACTGGGCGAGGGAGTCGAATCCTCCGTTCTAGGCCTCTTCAAATGGGTGTCACGTGTCGCCGCACCCCCAGCGGGGGTGGAGACCGTTCCAGACCCAGATTTGGCCTTTTCCCGAGCAATCTGTCGTTTACGGCGACGTTGCACGGTGCGTTTCGAAGCCTGACCAGTCACACGCACCGATAAATCGGCACGAGTATTGCTGGACACAGGCCCTAGCGTAGTGGTATCAGTGTGGGTTCTGCCCTGAGCAGACCCCTGCACCGTAGGTTTAGTAGTTTTGGAGTTGTTTTTGTTTGAGGTTTCCATAAGAATCCCACGAGTAAGGGGGCAAGTAAACGGTCACCACCCGGTAGTCCCCCACCCGGGTGGAAGGCTAGATACAACGGGGTGTCGCCTGGTGCCCCGAGGGGACCGTTAGCGATACCGCAGTTTTACTTCCCCGGTACCATGCAGCCCTCGGCACGATGCCTCAACACCTTGGCTTGGGAAGGACGCGTATCCGCTCAGCCCACACATCGCAGTGGTTACCAGCTCTCACCACCGAGGAGGTGTGATACATCGCAATATATACGGTCTGCGAACCGGGTACCTAACATGAGACAGGGACGAAGATTATGATAAGGCGTTTCTCCTCGTCCAAATGAGATTCCGTGTAAATTTCTGGTGATGTAGCTATTGAGTCGTTGTGTAGATGAAGGAAGCGTAGATTGACTATAAGGCGGTAAAAATGTCCATGACACTATTCCTGGAATTTTAGTAACAGTAGCACAACTTAGTTCTTTAACTATCAGATCGCCTGCGAGGTTGCATTTTTCGTCCTTACCGTGTAGATACTCAAAGTCAACTACTACAGATTTCATGTTATCTGGAAGATAGTTTCCTAAATGATGATTCTCCAAATGGTTGGAGTGCGGTTTATATACTTTTCAAAGTCCTTTCTCTCAGTATATTAGCTATAGAATATAAATCACATGACGAAGGGTGGTGGCATGCTGAAACACGTATGACAATAGCTTTTAAGAGGTCCAATCTCCCCCCCCAAATTAACAGTCGGTATTACAAAAGAACAAAAGAGTTGATCCGTCATTCCAGTAGTGGGTTTTTACGACAATACTTGAAGATGTACTGTAAAAAAATATTTCTTCAATCAATCAAATATTGACAGGTCTATTTAAGGAATGCTAGGAGTAGTAGATAAATAGGTCAAGATTACTATAGGGTCTTTGCGCGTGACGTCAAGTTACCTTCCCCCTTTCCTCCCCCCTTGCCGGCTTCCCGCTCTGGCCACGTTAGGACGCCATGTTGACATCCCCTGAAAACCGGTTTTCGCCCCCTATTTCTTCTCCCTTTTTACTCTGGCGGAAACACCCTATTGTATAATTTATTTACTCGTAAACTATTATGGAGTCAAGTACACAAAGGTCGTCAAGAATACGTCAGGGGCAATTTCCGTGGTGCAATGGTTAGCGCATTCGGCTGCAAACCGAAAAGTTGTTGGTTTTAGTCCACCCGGGAGCGTTGATGTGAAGTCTTATAAATAACGTAAAAATTCAAAGTTTTTCCAAAATACCTGACGATCATTTAATTTCTAAGCTTCCGTGGCGCAATGCTTAGTGCTTTCAACTGTTAACCGAAAGGTTGTTGTTTCGAGCCCAGCCAGAAGCGGTGTTGTGAAGTCTCTGATGTAACGTAAAATGTCAAAGTTTTGCCAAAATACGTGACGATAATTGTTTTTCAAAGCTTCCGTGGTGCAATGGTTAGCGCATTCGGCTGCAAACCGAAAGGTTGATGGTTTTAGTCCACCCGGGAGCGTTGTTGTGAAGTCATATAAATAACGTAAAAATTCAAAGTTTTTCGACAATACCCGACGATCATTTAATTTCTAAGCTTCCGTGGCGCAATGGTTAGTGCGTTGAGCTGTTAACCGAAAGGTTGGTGTTTCGAGCCCAGCCAGAAGCGGTACTGTGAAGTCTCTGATGTAACGTAAAAAGTCAAAGTTTTGCCAAAATACGTGACGATAATTGTTTGCAAAGCTTCCGTGGTGCAATGGTTAGCGCGTTCGGCTGTTAACCGAAAGGTTGTTGGTTCTAGCCCAGCCAGGAGCGGTGTTGTGAAGTCTCTAATGTAACATAAAAATCAAAGTTTTGACCAAAATAAGTGACGATAATTGTTTTTCAAAGCTTCCGTGGTGCAATGGTTAGCGCATTCGGCTGCAAACCGAAAGGTTGATGGTTTTAGTCCACCCGGGAGCGTTGATGTGAAGTCTTATAAATAACGTAAAAATTCAAAGTTTTTCCAAAATACCTGACGATCATTTAATTTCTAAGCTTCCGTGGCGCAATGCTTAGTGCTTTCAACTGTTAACCGAAAGGTTGTTGTTTCGAGCCCAGCCAGAAGCGGTGTTGTGAAGTCTCTGATGTAACGTAAAATGTCAAAGTTTTGCCAAAATACGTGACGATAATTGTTTTTCAAAGCTTCCGTGGTGCGATGGTTAGCGCATTCGGCTGCAAACCGAAAGGTTGTTGGTTTTAGTCCACCCGGGAGCGTTGTTGTGAAGTCATATAAATAACGTAAAAATTCAAAGTTTTTCCACAATACCCGACGATCATTTAATTTCTAAGCTTCCGTGGCGCAATGGTTAGTGCGTTGAGCTGTTAACCGAAAGGTTGGTGTTTCGAGCCCAGCCAGAAGCGGTACTGTTTTTAATAAAATTTTCATTCGATAAACAATGTCAAATTTTATGTGGGGAAATATCCAGTTTGGTAAGGAAAATATTTTCACCATATATGTGTACGAGATGGCGCTTATATTACCGTTGTGACAGGGGTCTTCCTTAAATTATCGTTGATATTTTAGGGGCAGTCATAAAATTTTTATGATTGAGTAAAGTTTCATCCTAAAATTAACGTGAATTTTTTGGGGCTATTCACTTTTTATTGAATCTTTCGGTTAGATTGTATTGATGACAACAAAATATATTATTTCAATTAAAATAATTCAGTAAGAGTAATAAAAACGTATACTTACAATCCGCGACCTTGGCCCAAATAATTAAGCAGTCGACAGGGTCACGGGGTTGAACTTTGTTTATTTTACGGTAATATAAGCGCCCCCAAGCGTAAAACCACGGCGAACTAAATTGGTTAAAAAAATATTCTCGCTTCGCGACACGCATGGGCCTAGTTTATTTCGGAGGCTCCGATCCAATATATGTATGTACAGAGAATGTCGGCGGTTCTAATTTCGGCCTGGCCTGGTCTCTGTAACTTTGATTGCGGCGACTTTATGGGGGTTGGCTGTTTATAACGTCGTGTACTTCTGTTTCTTCCCCTCAACCCCCCCCCCAGCCGGGTCCTTGAAGCGCGAACCGACGTAGCTCTCCGTATACCGAACTAATCTATGCTAGGTGAAGGGGGGTGTGTATGAATTTATCGGATATCTATATTTCATCGTTAACCATATAACATACCAGTAGAATATCTTAGAAGTGCCCGGCCCGATATCAAAAGGGGAAGGATATTGGCCTAATTTCGTTTCCATTGGGTCTACCTTTGTGGAATCTTATTTAGAATAAAGGCCTTTTCAGACGATACAACTTTGACTCAATGGGATGTCATAAACCTTAGGAACAGATATGGCACCCTAACATCGTGGTTGTTGTAACATCTATCCCAGGTATACCATTTCTTCTACCCCCTCCCTTCTTCTTCTTTTTCTTCTTCTCTCCCAGCGAATGATTAAATTCTCTTCAATAATGGACAAATCGAGTAGAAACTTCCCGGCCGGGCTCCGCTCCCTGCAAACTTCCTTCTCCTTCCCATCTTCATCCAGCTCTTGGCTTCACTCCGTCCGTCCGTCTCTGACAGTTTAATTCTCGCGAACCCCCCAAGAACCCCCCGGCCCCACTCTCTTTCCTGGCCCAGAAAAATTTCCTTATAAACAACTTCATTAGCAATTCCCTCTCGTTACTTCCTCCTTTACTTCCTCTCCCCCCTCGGGGTAAGGGAGCGACCCCTCTCACGTGTTTTTATACAAACCCCTCTCCCTTCCTACTCCCGTTTCATCTTCCTTGAAGGAGAAAAACCCAAGACTAAGAGATGAGGAAGAGAAAGGATAATTGTGGAAGTAAAAAATAAAAGAACTGGAGCGGAAGTTGGTCCCAGTTCCGATCTGCAGTTCTTCAATGTGTTACGCCAGATAGACAGGGTGCGTTTCAACCCCTGACTATAGCCAACGTTGCAACTTAAGTTAACGAAATTTAGTAAAGCAAACGTTTGTGCCAGCGCCTGCTGCAAGAGGAACCCGGGTTCGATCCCGGACTGCAAGTTCCCTCCCTAATTGTTTAAGTGGTTATACTCCGCTGTCTTACCCTGTTTCTCTATTCTTTCAATACTTGCTGAGGTTAACGGTAATAGTTAGTGTAGGGCGCTGTCGGTTAGCTGTGGGGCAGACGGGGCTAGCCCCCTGCACCCCTCTATGCATTGTAAAGAAATTCGCCCATCTTTTTAATTTTGGATTTGAGAGAACCTAAAATTTCTACAGTTTATTTGGCTATGTTTCGTAATTAGACCATTTTAAATGCGAAGGTGGTGATATTGTAAGTTCATGAGATATGTTGGCCATAAGTTTGTCACTGGTTACTTCAATTTGAAGTAGGTCATAGATTCGAGGGGGTAAAGCGAGGGAGGCCTGGTGAGTAATGCGGACTAAATAGGAAAACTCACTTTGCGTGGGAAAACTCTCTTTGCCTGGGTAAACTCTCTTTGCCTGGGTAAACTCTCTTTGCCTGGGTAAACTCTCTTTGCGTGGGTAAACTCCCTTTGCCTGGATAAACTCTCTTTGCCTGGGTAAACTCTCTTTGCCTGGGTAAACTCTCTTTGCGTGGAAAAACTCTCTTTACGTGGAAAACGGTCTTTGCGTTGGGAAACTCTTTGCGACTGAGTTTAATGGTTAACCAGCGACCCCTGGTTTTACCTCCAGTAAACACGGCACAGAATCAAATAGTCAATGTCCACGGAATGAACTTCCGGTTCTCGAATCATGTACGCTGTGAATTAAACCCCATAGGCACTAGGCAACGATTAAACCCGTTTTTAGGGACTCCTCTTGCTCTGTCGCTTAAGTATAAAAAATTAACGGTAACCGAAAAGTAAACTCTTAATTTGATTAGTACAATCATAGTAAGTATAAAAGATGAAGTACGTTGAAAACGTTTTATTACAAGGTATAAATATATTCTAACGAACCTGTGAACGAATTTTACTTGATGTGTAGAAAACTTAAATATAAAATCATGGATTAATTAACTTATATTGTCGCCCTAAAATTCTGTCTGAACCGCGAAATTTAAAACTTTTTGAAGCTGTAAGGGTTGTTTCAGCGCTAGGCATGGGCCTAGCATGTCAATTGCATGGAACAAAAAAAAATCCAAGATAAAACCTATGTTTAGTCAAGGTTTAGTTTAATTTGATTACTACAATCATTGCGAGTATAAAAGATGAATTACATTGAAGAATTTACTTTTTTATTACACTACGCATACGGAGTAAATATATATACGAATCAGTCGGCTCTAAAAGTTAGATTAACGCATGTAGATTTACATAGGGATATTGATATATCATAAGTTACGTTCCATATCAAGCATACACCCATGATATTTATTAAATTTTCTTACCTACCTTTTTCTCCATAGAGTTCCAGTCTCTAGATGGAATTATTCTATGAACTTTTAACGTGATTAATGAAGTAAAATATTTTAGAAATTATACTATTTAGAAGATGAAGTTTTTAAATTATTTCTAATCATATTTGGGAATAGGCTTGCCGGTGTGGCTAAGGCTCGATACGGCAAATTTTGGGGATTCAAGTCTCGAGTAATAGCCATTAGTTTTAAGATAAAAGTGCATCTTAAGAACTAGGCCATACCTTCATTTATTATTTAGGAGAAAGGTGAATACCATAAGTGTATATCACCACATTATAACATACTTTCTTTACAACATCAAATCTAGGTTAGCATTTTCACCCATAGATGGTTGAAATGTTTCTAATAAATCTAAAGTTGAATAATTGAACTGTAACGAATTTTTTATTATGGGCAGATAACTATCACATGGGTGAATTGTATGTAATTTAGAAAACTTAGGTTTGACTCATTATACCCTTTTGCCTTCTTTGTAGCTTTTAGTTTGAGAGAAAATATACACAGGCTTTTATTTAACAATTCATAAACAATGAACCATCCATTGATTATATAGCGTCCAGTCATTGCATAAAATTTGAAACCTATCATATATTGAAGCCTTGAAGGGCTCTACTGGCACTGTAGATTTGGTAGAGGTAAAAAGTGGTCTGCCATTTGCACGTGTAAGCATAGAGACTCCGGTAGAGACCTTAATTAACCATCTTGTACGGTCTCCTCAATCATGGAAGATCTTAATTTTTATCTCCACATGCACAGTATCTCCCTGTTCGAGGAACACTAATCTCATGCTGGTGCATACCGGGATTCGAGGGGATAATCACCTGAATAATCAGGAGTGCAAAACCGTAGAAATCGATTACTTGATTTCTAGAATTCTTAGAAAATCATCAGTAATCACAAGCATTCTTGTGGGTAATCAAAGGTAATCCGAAATCTCCGATAATTCCTGGAAATCACGTGAAATCTTGAGAAAATCAAAAATTATCACACGATTTACTAGTAATATTTTGTAAACACCTCGGAAATCACACATTTTGTGAAATAATCACACATAATCAATCGAGGAATTCGAAAATCCAAAATAAAAATCATAATCAGTTGAAATAGAAATAATCACTGCATTCATCGTAATTCACGAGGAATCCAGTTCACCAAAAAGTCACCGGAATTCATTTGAATTCAAACAGAAATCACAAGTTATCTACGGCAATAACAGGAAATTAGTGTAAAGATTATGGAAATCACCGAAAATAATCGTAATCACGGAAATCAAGGAATTCGTTCAGTAATCATCGGAATTCACATAAAAATTTAGAAATCAGTAATCAGGTGTACAAAATTTTGGAGAATGACTAGCCCCCGTCCGTGATTATTGTATCGAGAAAGAAATCACCCAATTTTCCCATTCCTTATAGGGTTTGAAAGATCCACGGTGTACGCTGAGTTACTGACCCCTCGCTATTAGCGAGGGGTCATTAACTCCCCCTCTTTCTACCCTCTTTGGGTCTATTTCACCTCTCCTTTGTCGGAAAATACGTAATTTTCGTCATTAGCGTCGTGCTGACGTGAGTTTTCAAGAACCAACGAGATGCTGGTTGTAATTTAGAGTCGGGGATTAACTCCGGACCTACGTTTGGACTGGAGATTTACGAGAGGTATTTCCATGGGCGCTGCCATAACCTGTCGGCGGCCTTTAGTTAGTGTCTGACATTCCCTGTCGTCGAACGCGCTCCGTAGCCTTGGCAGAACAACTCTCCAAAAAGGGGGCGGTAACCTCGTAAGTCCCGTATATCCTCTTTGATATGAACGGATAAAAATACTTCGATCGGTCGTGCAAATAATTGAGGGTTACTTTTTACTAGGTTAATAGAGAACTCTTAAAACACGAGCGTATACATTACTAACGATAGCAAAATTTCTACCATATTTAAAGACTAAAACGAAATTTAAAAGTACCGCTATCAAGGGCTTATGGTCTGTCTCGAGTTCCACCTGAATTCCGGTTATATAATCGCGGAATCGGTTACACGCCCATGCTAACGCAGTGGCTTCCTTTTCTATTTGCGCGTAGCGCTTTTCAGCATCGGACAATGTAGTCGAGGCATAAGTTATACGACTCGACGTTGACCGTCTTTGTGGACTTGACTCAATACAGCTCCTATCCCAAATGAAGATGAATCCGCTGTTACGATGGTCTTCAAACAAGGATCATAGACTGCTAATACAGGGTGATTGATCAAGAGCTTTTTGATCAGTAGGAAGGCTTGCTCTTGTGAAGGTCCCCACTACCATTCATTCTTTGTACTCAGCAAGTCATGTAAAGGCAATTCTTTTTTTCGGTTTTTAGACAGCGAGACGATCGGTCGCTTTTCTTGCGCTCCGCTAAACTGTCGTTCACAACCACGCTCCTCTAGCTCTTTCTATTCCCACCTCCCCTTTCCCCCTTATGACCAGAAAACGGAAAAAAAAGCAACGCGAAGCCTCGGCCTCTCCCCAAACCGACGATGATTCCCACTCTGACACGGAACGAGGACACACCACCGACGACTTGGAACCTTCGGTCGCCTCTGCTCGGGTCAAACCGTTGATCTTACAACCCGCCGTTACCCGCGAAGGGCCGATCGCCACGGATATACCAGGCAGCAATGTACTTACCTTCCATGATGTCGACTTTATTTACCTATGTAAGTATTTCGAAGACTCCATCGGCGAAGTGAAAGACCTCCGGGTCTTGAAAGGAGGCGCTCTACTGGTGGTGCCCGTTTCGCAAACGCAACATGATGAAATCCTCAACTGGTCGACTTTTCGATTTCCTCCCCGGGACCGAACCACGAACCAGGCAACAAAGGGGTTATATATCGGGTCCCCGATAATCTCGATGAAGCCCTCATTAGCGATGCACTAAACCGACAGAACATTCCATGCGCCCAAGTGTCCCGCTTAGGGACCACCACCACCTACTTGATCAACTTTGGACCAGCAGAGATTCCTTCCGAAATCCGAATGTACTACCGCCACTACAAAGTCTCCCCGTACCAACGCCAACCGCTCCAATGCAAAAACTGCCGCCGTTTTGGACATCCTCTCAAGTACTGTAAGAGCCCTTTCCGCTGTGTCACGTGTGGGGTCAGCCACGCGGATGCTCAGGATTGTAAGGGCCCGACGCAGTGCGCTAACTGCGGCGCCCTTGACCATATTGCCACAGCCACGCATCTCATAAACAATGATTTTATAACCTTCACCATAAGTAACATTAATAACCCAAAAGTATACCACTTCCCATCCCATGGCATTGTTAGCGGCGCAAGGTGCAACAGGTAGCGAGATAAAATTCGTCATATATAATGATTAGTTTAGCTAGCTCTTCAAACAAAATCCGCCTAGATACGCTGAAAAATTACCTGGCTACACAATACTTCCTATTAGCTGCCTTAATCGTTGACTGAGTGTCAACTTATTGTTTTTATATTACTTATGATTTAACTAAAGGCGTAAGGACACCTTTTGACGAATAATTTCATCACATTTTTGGTGATTAGAGCGATTTTAGTGGCGTCTAGTAAACTTGCCACATCCATTATAGTATTAATTATTCTTACACCCAAATTATAAATAAATTAATTCTAATTAATATTGATAATTTACAATTAAAAATACCACCCCGGGACAACTTTGGAAAACAAATTTCCCATAGATTTCCAGGTTTTCTCCCCATATATTTCCGTGAGTTTTCCAGGTTTTCTCCCGCATATGGGGTATCTTATGGAGCAAATGTAAACGAAGTAGGGAGGGGGGCAAATAGGACTAATACATAATCAAAGGACATCCCCGTATCTCTAATATAACAAGAGTTATAGCCTCCAAAGTATAGTGTAATGTTAATCTTATGGAGGGATTGCTCACGAACATTTTGCTTAATTACTCGGCCCCTGTTTGACGCAAATTTCCCTGATTTCCCTGAATTTTACTAAAAACTCTAAATTTCCCTGAGGTTTTTGTCAACTATTTATTTCCCTGATTTTTCCAGGTTTGTATGAACCCTGCACCTATTATTTTATACACAGAAAAATATAAATTTTTTCCCCTTATATTCTTTGGTTTTAAAACTCAAATACTTCACATTCTCTCAACCAAAACACCAAGTCAAAATTATCTTTGCTTCAAATAGTTGCTCAAATTATTTCAAACTACGAAAAAAATGTCCTTTAAACGATAAAAAAAACTTAAGGCAACCACACCCAATGTAATCGTCGCTCAAAAAAATATAAAAACTTTGAAATTAAAGCGTTCAAAGATTCAATTCCACGTGATATGGAGCGATTCACCCTTAATATTCAATAGCTATAAAGCCCATCCCATTCTGACTTCAACTTATCTCTACAAAGCCCAAGTCAAACAGATAAGGTACCTAAGACTACATATAACAAGTCCTTTAAAGAAACAATAACAAAAGAAAAAAAAACCGTCATCAAAGTGCCATTGAAAGAAAAAGTCACCTTTGAAAAATAAAAGAAATAAAATTGGACTCGAGAAAAATTGAGATAGCCTAGCCTGATTCCTGATACGGTTCAAAGAGTGAAAACGTGGATGTTGCATTTACCTTAATTTAGTAGGGAGAGGTAAGGAATGGATCCTTAAAAATACCCTCAAAATGGCGGAGAATATTACACCACCGAGTGGCTATATGGGCCTGGGACCTTTAGAAAGCCCTTTATACCAACAAATTCTATAAATTAGAACACGAAATCATACGGCATACCCTCAAAATGGCGGAATTTAAATTAAAACAGGAAATCATACAGCATACCCTCAAAATGGCGGAATTTAAATTAAAACAGGAAATCATACAGCATACCCTCAAAATGGCGCGATAATTCCGGACCAAATAACTCAATCATTTCGAATTAACTTTTCGCCAAATATTTCAACTTTGTGAATAATTTATTAACCTTTTTTATTCGCAAATGCAACGAAGACTTAATTTTCCGTTCATTTTAAATAATGTCTAGTGAACTTAATGGGAATTTTCAAGAACGAAAGAATCAAATTATTTGCGAAATTTATTCATCTTTTTCTCATGAATTTACGAGTTTTTTCTATGAAAATTAAAATATATTTTTCGTAACGATTAAATTTGATTGAAATCGAAACTTTAAGTTTTGTTTCAAATAAGAATTGATCAAACTGAACTAGGCCTAGTTTCTGAATGTTTAATATTTTCACAATTATTTGAAACCTTTCAATGGTTTTTTGAAAATTGAGCGCTATTATCCAGAGACCAGATTGAAAATTTTATCGGACCGGTCGGGTCGGGCTTTTCAAATTTTGCAAATTAAGGGGCTGACCCGGGCCGGGCTTTCGATTATTTTTTCAAAATTCGGGCCGGGCCTGACTTTGTTCTGCTTTAATTCATAATTCAAATGAAAGATAATTTAAACGAGTATGAGCTTCTTAGAACAAATGTGACGTTGTGACGGACTATTATTAATAAAAGTGAATAATACGCGACGCTAAAGCAAATATCAATTCAATTCATTGATGATATTTAAAAAGAAAATAGCAACGTGGCTGGTCAATTCTTGCAATCGACGGGCCGGGTCGGAAAACCAACTTTATACTCGGACCGGGGCCGGGTTACGGATTTTTCAAGATGCTAGATCCCGGGCCGGGCTCGGATCGGGCCTGAAAATTCGGCTACTATCCCTTTAGTTTCCTGGGATTTTCCCAATTATTCCAGGGCTTTTTGAATGATCGTGGAATTAATTATTTCCAATGTTTTAAGTTTAGTTATTGGTTAAATTATAATTTTAATTCGGTCAATTTTAAACCCAAGGTCCTTACGCCTAACCTAATCTAAACCTGCCAAGGGAGAGACCTATTCTTCCAATTAATAAAAAAAGTAACTTTGATGACAAAGCCTTGAAAATTAAAAGATAAGTGGTCAAAATCATTTGGGTGAAGTAAGGTATAATACAAAAATTCAGTTTTAAAGGCAACATAAATTACTTGAAAGAATTAGGCCTACTTATCATGTTTCTTTTTTGACCAAAATCTTTCATTTAACGAAAATATTTTTCAACCTAAAAGACAAAGAACTATGAGGGACTTTTCCTATGTACTTTTCACATTTTTCTATGAAATGTGCTTCTCGGAAGAACATGGGCTCTTCCCGGATAGTGGTGAATCATGGCCGGGGCTTAGGTGAAGAGAGAGTGCCGTTTGAAGAAAACATTTACTTTATAAATGTTATTTTTCAGTGGTTTCCACTCCTCCCCTATATTCTCTTTGGTGACGTAAAACGCGTAGTTCTCAGCTTGGCGAAAAAACATGGAGGAATTAATTCAAATAGCTCTTGCTGATTCTGATGGGACTATAGCTATTTAATTGGCGTGAAACCAGTTGAGCACGCGAGAATTTTAAGAGACGTGTTAGTTTCTAATTTTAATTATAAAAGTTGTTGTTATCTATCTCTTTAAATAAATTATTATAGAATTTTTTCGAAGAATTTTCCATCTCCTCAAGCGCTTTTTTTCTCTTTGTAGCTTAACTTTCAAATTTGCGACTCATAGTTTTTACTCGTCTAAACCCACTGACCCTTGCGATGATTTAGGATATTTTGAAGTTTGACAAATATAGGCCTGAAAAATCCATGCGTGCTCAAACTAAAACCGACTCATTTAAGAGAGCAAAGTTCATAACTCCAGTTTGGCCTATCACTCACATTTACATCGCTGCATTATCCCCTGCATAGCGTTTGAGGGACAATGCGTCACGTTATCAGTTAGCGTTAGGAAAGGTAAACAAGAAAAGTCCATTAGTGTGGTTTATTGAAAATTCAAAATGAGTGTATAAATAATATAATTTGGTAATCAGATTGTACTTGTTGTATGTTTGTACTATGTATACATTTTATATGGGATATTTTTACGAATCAGGCCTAATGCGCTCTCGCAAATATTCATGTTTTAAAGAATTAGGTACAATCACGTTTTAACTTGTAAGCATCGATATCGAAGAGCATTTGGGTTTTCTATCTATTTTACCGCGAGATGGCATTGCGAGCTGGACCAAAACGTGCGCGAAAATGATTATTTCAAATTTCAAGCTAGGGAAAATGCTTATTAGCGAAGCGGCAACTCTATAGACCTTGGGGAAAATGAACATTTCAATTTCCTTAAGTCCAGCTAACAGCGCTCTCGGGTGAGAGAATTCGGCAACATAAGTTGAAAAAAGAAAAATGAAAAACGGCGTTGCGCAGGCCTTGATTAATGTAGGCAATATATAAAGTAACAGATTAAGTAAAGTAGAGTGAAAAGACAGTTTAGATTTAGACTTATGCAAGCTGAAGACAGTTACCTATTTGACAGATGTGGTGAAAGATACTATCAAGTTCTTTACCAACAAACATATTCCAAGACAAGTGCTCAAGCAAATCCAGCTAGACAAGACTGGAAAAGAAATAGCATTATTGAGATCGGTTCCAACTCGATGAGGGTCAACTTCTTTATCAGTGCGTAGCTTCAAAAAAACAAAGAATTTCATCAAGCAGCCACTGTAGATCGTCAAGTTTCCCAAATTATTAACAAACTACGACGAAATATTTTGGATGAGGATACCTTTTGGCCAAAATTTCAAGCAATCCACAAGATCTTGAAACCTGTAGCCAATGCCATTAAAGCCTAGAAGGTGACACTCCAAGCCTAGCCTACGTAATTCCAACTTTTAAGACAGTATTTTCGATTGGTGATGATGACTTACATTCCCACTTCACAAGTAAAGAGAGGTACAAAATTAAGTCTTGTTTAGAAAAATAAAAATTTGCCGCATTTTGTTTTTTCGGAAAATTTACAACCCTATAATTTTTAGAAAGGCAAGCACAGGTGATATGTATGGGTACAAATAAATAAGTGATAATTGTATAGAATTCACCGTTGTTAAGACCGACCGCCATTCAGAGCAAATTATTTAGCCCACATTTTATTTTTCCAATATGGCAATGACACCTACCATCTAGTACCGTTTTCTATTGACATTTTCCCTGGAGTAATAATATAGGATTAAAAATTAACGTTGCCTAATAAGTGCTTTAAAATACAGCTACGTCTTCTTCAGTATAGTGCTCCTAATAATAGGTAGGGTGTTCGGCCGATCGCTTTTTTAAATCTTTCATTTTAAATCGAGGTCTAAAAAAATATTAGACCTCCTTATCTATCGCATTGTTTTAACCATTTGGTTTTCGGTCTGCTAGCTGGACATTAGTTTCTAGTTTGCGTTTAAAATTTAGCCTGGACATATTTTGGACTTCAACATATAACAGCAAGTTAAATGATCATGTGCCATTCATTTAATGATAAGCTTATTATATTTATTAGTAACAACACTGTTGGTTAACGTGAATAAGACTGCTTAGAGGTGACATGGTATGGGTGTTTACACGATCATTATTAGGTTTACGTTACACCACTTTTGGACGTGTGTAAATCACGGGTTTTGGGTGCCTGATAAACGTTGCGTACACGTGCTACCCACGTAAAATTGCACGTTACGAACACTAAATTACATTACATTATTTTCACGTAATTTTGAGTGCAAATATGTTTACATATTTTATTAAAAACACGTGATATTACTCTTTGTTAACGTGAATAAGACGGAGTTTAGAGGTGAAATGGTATGGTTGATTTACACGTTGATCATTAGGTTTACCGTACACCGCTCTTAGACGTGCAAATCACGGTTTTTGCTACCTGGGTTTGTATAATCGTTTAAACAACGTTGCCGAAACATACAGTAATAAGAAATACACGTGAAACGTTTTCAAAACATTGGCACCAAAAATCTACTTTAAATCAACGTTAAATGCTACCTGGGTGAGGCTCAGTCATTCCATTCCGTTCTCTTGTCTTTAACATTTTTTACAGTCTGTGTACCAATGATATAGTTTTGATTAAAATATTATGATATGAAATATAGCAGCCGTAATGGATTTTACGATTTTGGGATAAACAAGTTTATATTGGGACGCTAATGGGTTGAAAGCGCACGCCAGGTAGAAACGATTTCACATATCGCGACCCCAAACCAAGTAATAATATTACTAAAGTAAAAGTTTTTAAGGTTAGACACTAATTCGGAAAAAATTATAAATATAAAACCATAAAGCCTTATTGGGCGTAGAAATAGAAGATGATGAAGAAAATGAAACTACGGATTTTAAAATACGAATTCCAAAATGTTATGTATTGGCCTTACGCGATTAAGTTACATCAACTACTGTACAATAAGAAGTTTAATGATATATACAATGAATTATTACATAACTTGTAGGCCCAGTAACATGGATAACAACTGCCTTATCGACTCTGTACTAACATAACATCTACTTTCCTTTTTTTATATAAACCTAATCTATTGACTGGTTTACGTTGTCTATTTGAACGGCGAAGTTGCTGTCCATCGTTGGTGTCGTTTTTGTGGGTTATTGATCGACCAGGCGTCGGGTGTTGTTCTTCAGTTACGGGTGTCTGGTGGTCGTTGGTGCTGGTGACTGTTAAGGTTCTTTCGTCAGGCTCCGTTATTTCGATTGTAGGCGTTGGAATCCAGATTTGTTCAATAGATGTCGGATTTTGATGATTGGATGGGCTCGATTTGTTTCCAGGCTCCGTCTGTCGTTTCCGTAACTGGTTTTGGTGCTTCCGTAAGGTTCGGCGTCCGCATGTTACTTCGAACATCATGTTGCCAATGCTTTTATTTACTTGTCCAGGAATCCATTTAGGTCCACGGGAGTAATTCCGTATGTATACGAAATCTGACTTGAGAAACATGGTGGCTTTGGATCTTTCGTCATCAGGATCTTCTACATGATTCCTTGGATGGCATAGGTCTAGGCGTGTGGTTATGTTCCTTCCCAGCATTAGCTCGGCTGGAGATTTTCCACATGCCAGTGGCGTATTACGTGGATGATGCATGAGAATTCGCACCAGTCTTTCTTCTAGCGTGCCAACAGCAGTGCTCTTTAAGCCGTCACCGACGATGTCCTTTGCAGTCTTGCTTCCTCCTGATAGTTTATCGAGGGCTCCTTTAACTGTCCGTACGTAGCTCTCTGCAAGTCTATTCGACTGTGGGTGGTAAGGGGCTGACGTTAAGTGTTTTATGCCATTACTTGTGGTTAATGTCTTGAATTGGTCGCTGGTGAAACACGTTGCGTTGTCGGTGACAAGTGTTCGAATTATCCCAAAACGAGCCATTTTAGAACGCAGTGCGCGGATGACTGACTCGGTAGACGTTGAAGGGGTTATATCGACTTCAATCCATTTCGAATATGCGTCTGCGGTGATTAGGAGATATTTGTTTTCAACGGGCCCTGCGACATCGCAGTGTACTCTATGCCACGGTGTAGGAACGACTGGCCATGGTGAATACTCCTTGGTAGGTTCTGATAAGCTTGACTGGCAATTTTGGCATTGCTTGGCGAAGTTCACGATGTCTTCGTCGATTCTTGGCCACCATATGGTTGATCTTGCCAGAGACTTCATTCTTACGATACCCTGATGGGTATCGTGCAGCTGTGCCAGCATTTTCGACCTCATGATTTCCGGAATGATCACTCTCTGTCCGATCATAAGTGTTCCTTACATCGTCGACAGCTCGTTGCGCCTGTCGAAATACGGCTTGGTTTCCGGGTCTGGTTGTGTCCATCCATGGATTACGCTGGACAGGACTCTCGCTAGCGTTGAATCTTGTTCAGTTGCTCGCTGAATGTCCGCGGTCGTTGTTGGACTGTTATCTAGTTTTTCGATGAGAAGCACGTATTCAGTAGGTAGAGAAGGTTCAAGTGTCTGGACTGGGAGTGGCAAACGACTCAAGGCGTCAGCGTTTGAATGCAGGCTTCCTTTCTTGTACTCTATTTGGTATTGATAGTCGGATAACGCTAAGGCCCATCTCTGTAGTCTTGCGGCTGCCATCTGAGGTGTTGGCTTGTTCTCGGACAACAGGCTGACTAATGGTTGGTGATCTGTTATCAACTTGGATGGTCGTCCTAACAGATAGTCTCTGAACTTCGTGACACCATATATGAGTGACAGTGCTTCTTTTTCAATTTGTAGATAGTTCTTCTCAGCTTGAGATATCGTTCGAGAGGCGAACGCTATCGCGCGTTTTTACCTCTCCGAGTGACGTATGTCACGGAGAGGTTCTAATTTCGACGTGTCTGTGTGTGTGTCTGTGTGTCTGTGTGTGTGTCTGTGTGTGTGTCTGTCCGTTGTTACACCCACGTGACCGCGTTCGCAGTTTGCAAATCGGAGCAAACGTGTATTCAATTTCCAGACCGCATTTACAGTCCCGGAAATTGTATTGCCTGTCTAACAACTCTGTTCATTTGTTCACCCCACATGGACACCAGTCTGAACTTACTGGCTTCTAAACACCACCATCTTCTAGTCTTTCGCCCATTCCACATGGACACCAGTCTGTACTTACTGGCTTCTAAACACCACCATCTTCTAGTCTTTCGCCCATTCCACATGGACACCAGTCTGTACTTACTGGCTTCTAAACACCACCACCTTCTCGTTTTTGTCCATTCCACATGAACACCAGTCTGTACACCTGGCTTCTAACACCACCACCTTCTCGTCTTTGTCCATTCCACATGAACACCAGTCTGTACACCTGGCTTCTAACACCACCACCTTCTCGTCTTTGTCCATTCCACATGAACACCAGTCTGTACACCTGGCTTCTAACACCACCATCATCCTTAAGGTTAAGACATACGCGGCGATCGGCTAGGGTTACGAGAAACGTCTAGCCTTCCAATGGAGGGGTCTTCCTCCAAGGTTCACGCAATTGCGGTTGTTCTTGCTTTTAGCTGTAGTTCGACACCCTTATATACTACCTATTTGAGTAAGGCGAGCAACCGGAGTATGCTTCATTCCAAACGTCAATATTAGTCAAGTCTCTCAAGGTTGTTTAATTATTCTTTTTTAAAACGATGTAACGCTCAATAAGGCGAACAACTAACGAAGAAAATATTTAATATTAATTATATTTATTTAATTATTTAAGAAAAATCTGTGCTAACTAAAACCATATAGTCAAAGTTAATATAGGACGAGTAATGAAGATTGCGTATAAAGTCGATACACTGTACACATTTCATAGTTAATATAGAGCGAGTATTTAAGAATTTCGCCCACTGTATTACTAATCATGGAAACTCTAGAAAATTAAAATAGGTCGAGTATTGATGTTAATAGAGACGGAGTAGAGGAGTTGAATTAGGATAAATAAAAAATGCAGTTTGTTGTGTCACTGTCTCAGTTAGAGAGGTAACGGTTGGTAAGTGCGATACTATCGTAAGTGTGTTTTGGGCACATTCGCGTTGTTGGTACACAATTAGAAAGATGTTTTCAATCCACGGCCATCTTTGAAACTTCCACACCTCTGTTCATACTCCTTGGGTGTTTTAAATTTCTTTTCTTAAAGAATTAAGAAGTTGAAACTATATATTTTATTAGCGGCGTATTTAAATATTTTTTACCGTCGCGAAACACCACAATGATAAGGAAAAATATTTTTTTAAAACATAATCAGATGAATTTCAGTTATAAAGAACTAAAATTCTGTGAATACCTAGGAGTAATGGAGTGAATTTTTACCAATGTCCAGAGATAATAAACATAAGCGGGATTGTTTCATATTTGAATAAAAATACTGTTTCCACTAATAGGTTTATACTCCTTGTTTTAATATTTAAGATAATCTAGTTTCTCAACTCAAAATTAAAACGGAAAGAGTTAAAAAGCAGCCTATGTTTATTCTGTGTGTGTCCGTCCGTTAGTGCACCGCGTTAGCAGTTCGCTTTGTTTTGTGGAAAAAATCCTACAAAACCTTAATATTTGGTTTTCTCATAATGTATAATTAATATATGGAAATATTTTTCGTAATTTCGATGCCTTTAGTGGTTTTGTAGCTATAAAGCTCTGTTTCATTTTGATATCCCAAGAATATTTTTTATTATTATTATTTGAAATCGATGTTTATATATTACTTAAGCTATACTACATCTGTTTATAGCATAATTTTTTCTAAAGTGATTTCAAGAAGAACGCATTGGTCAAATGAACTTTTATTTGTCAATAGGCCTATTGAACCAAAAAGTAAACGCTTGGGTTTGGTTTTCGTTTCTGTAATACAGAGACATTAACGGTTCAGAGTGAGCCGAAAGTTAAATACACTTTTAAATAATTAGGCTTAGACTTTATAATCATGGTGGAAATCTGGGCCGCGTTCAGCAGAGCTCAGCGCTGTTAGCAGTGTCCTACAGAACGGGATTTTGTTATTGAATTTAGACGTCACGGTGCTCAGCGCTGAGCCAGCACGGTCTTCAAGGAAAATAGTCGGGTTTTTGGATAACGTGACGTAAAACGCGTAGTTCTCAGCTTGGCGAAAAAAGCATGGAGGAATTAATACAAAAAGCTCTTGCTGATTATGATGGTACTAGAGCTATTTAATTAGCGTGAAACAAGTTGATCACGCGAGAAGTTTAAGAGACATGTTAGTTTCTAATTTTAATTATAAAAGTTGTTGTTATCTATCTCTTAAAATATGTTATCATACAATTTTTGTTAAGCCTTGGTACCTTGCACGCTTTATTGCGCTAGCGTCATTTTTAAAACACCGATGACCGGAGAAAAGATATGACGACAGAGCTCACAGGTAAACGTTTTCCAAATCCGCTGTCTTTTTTGGTGAGCTCTGCTGAACGCAGCCCAGATCAGAGAAAGGTCTGATCGCAATCGGATTATAGCTTCGTGTTTTCATGCTTTTTATGGTGCGCATTTACCTTCAGTGTGTGTAGCCACAAATTAGCTTTGGTGTTATGTAACGTTAACAGTCATGTTGACAAACTAAGAAAATCGTTGAGGTGTAACGAGAGGATAGTGTTTACATGGCAACCCTGTTGTGAATATGGCTTTGAACATAGAGGGTATACAGTTGAGGAGTAGAAAATTGGGCCTTTACAAACACGTAAAGGTAATATCCCTCCAAAGTTTTATCTCTTCATTTCCCGTTTTTCCCCCATCGGATGATTTTAATGTGTACAAGTATATCCTTATTGGATGTAAAATATCGTCTGATTTACAGTATATTTGCTATGCTTTGTATACTGCTTTAATATTTCATAAATTTTAACTTCACTATTTGCTCATAAAAAAAGAAACATTTCCATATCTGGGTAAATAAGTTTGTAAGTAGTCCTCCTTTAGACTCGGAGAGGTAATATTTTGGTTTTCCCAACTTGTTCTCCATTGATTTGATGAGAAATTACAGCGCCAATACCAACAGGTGATGCGTCGCAGGCAAGTCTTATCTCTTGACTAGGGTCGAAATGCACAAGGAAATTAGTATTGACAAGGAACTGCTTGGCTTTATTGAAAGTTTCCTTCTCTACGTCTCCCCATTTCCATTCCGATGTCTTTTTCAGCAGTTCATACAACGGAGCTAGCTATGTAGCGTAGTTCGGCACGAATTTCGCATAGTAGTTGAGAAGTCCCAGGAAGGATCTTAGTTCCTCCACGTTCTTCGGTTCGGGAGCTTCTGAAGTGGCTGGCATTTTTTTCTTCATGGGATGTAGTCCTTCGCTGTCCAGATGATGACCAAGGAAGTTCAATGAAGGTTTGGCAAATTGACACATTTCGCGGCGAAGCTTCAATCCGGCGTCTTTTATTACTTGTAGTAAGGAATTTAACTTTCGTAAATGATCCATTTCGTCAATGCCTCCCAATGCGATATCGTCTTGTAGTGGGGTTACGTTGTCCTGATTCCGTAGTAGTGCTTCCATATGTTTTTGAAATATGGCTGAAGCGGATGATATGCCGTAGGATAGGTAGTTGTACTTGAATAATCCCTCTGCGTGTTGATGACCACGAGATCCTTTGAGCCTTCATCTAGCTCCAATTGGCTATAAGCGTCTCGCATATCAAGTTTTGAGAAAATTTTAAACCCCGAGAGTTTGGCGAAGATATCTTCTGCCTTTGGTAGAGGATACTTTTCTGTCTGTGTCTGAAGATTGGCCGTGACTTTAAAATCTCCGCAGATTCTGATGTTGCCGTTGGGTTTTAGTATTGGAACGATGGGTGCTGCAGATTGTGCGAACGGTACTGGTGAGATAATCCCAGCGTCCTCCAGCCGCTTGAGCTCTTCGTCGACCTTGTCCTTATAGGCATACGGGACGGACCGTGCCTTGAAAAATCTTGGTTCTGCATCTGGCTTGCGATGCAAATGAACTTTGACTCCTTAAAGACATACGTTAGAGGTCGTATCGAAAACTTCTGCGTGCTTGTCGAGCATTGAATGTAACGCTTCTTCGGTGCTTGATATACTCATGACCGTATTCGTCGTAGGTATTATTCCTCGTTCTAGAATCGGCAATGATGACGATAACCATGTTCTTTCGCAGAGAGTTGGTCCGTGTCCTCTGTAGACGACGATAGGCAGAACATCTTCATGGTCTCTGTAGGCCACCTTGACTTGGCTCACCCCAATGACTTCGATGCTGTGCCCCGAAAATGACTTGAGTCTCAAATTAGATTCTTGTATGGTTTCGTTTTCAATCACTCCATTTGCATTTTGGCTTGATATGAGTGAGAATGATGATCCTGTGTCGACTTCCATGGTCACTTCTTTGTGATTGATCTGGCATTCTATGTTGTATGGTCTACTGGTTGAACGTCTTTCGATGCGGGTATATGGTATATCCCTTTGTCTCCTTAGGCGAGTGGTACCTCTTCGGGAGATACGTTGTGGATTGCGAATTCCTCATATTCGGGATTGTGAACCTCTATGTTAGAACCTCTCCGTGACATACGTCACTCGGAGAGGTAAAAAACGATATAGACGACTTCGTTATATTACTAATAAAAAAAATTACGCGAAACCATGCAGTTGTTAAGAAAATAACTGTAAAATAAAAAGAAAATATGTATGATGTACTAATAATAATTCAAATTAATAATAATTTCTTACTTATTATGATTGAAAATAGTGTTGCGTTCAATTAAACGCGTGAGTAGTGACGATAAAGCTTCAAAATACACTTCGTCGTTTATGAAGGGTCTAAGGCCTTGCAAATAGCCGTCGAAAACAGTTTTAACACTTTAAAAATAAATAAAGATAGTTTAAAAATAATTTCTAGAAGTATTAAATGTTTCTTTAATATACATACACGTCGGCGTGACAATTTAAAGTTTCACCGTAGGTCCAGGGCTTGTGTTCCACGGTGTCAAAAGAGCATATTCATGGTTCGGAGACGCAGGAGGAGGAGGGGGTGAAGGAACAATTATAAATATGTTGGGGTTTTGTAGTTCAGGAAGATCATTTTCCAAAATATGTAATGGTACGAGGAGAACGGTGTGTCCACACCGTGTAAATAACTGAGAGATTTTAAAATATATTAATAATATTATATTTTTTATATTAATAATAAATAATATTAAAAATATTATTATAAGTATCGTACTAACCAGTCTCGTCCAGAGGGACAATTCGGCATCTTGAATTTTGCTCCAAAAATATTTTTGCGCTACTGCACCTCGATCGTTCGTGAGTTGGGTCAAGAAGGATAGTCCTGAAATAAGTCCTAATTATCTTCATATTTTAAATGTTAATGATCGTATGATATCTGAATATATGTATAAGAATTACTCAATAAATTTGTCATAATTTTTCATTTTATTTTGTTTTAATATGCCCGTGGGCTAGTGTGGTAACACCATCATTTAAAATATGACGCTTATCGTCGCACGGATTGAGACAGAGTTTACTCTGCCTCACAGTTTTTAAAATGTGCTTATCACTCACGATTCTAACCATTTCCGCGGTGGTCAGCTCGCGGTTGAAGAGACACTCGCGGTAGTGCGCGTGCCGGACGCGTTTCTTCACGACGCGCTTGCACACGCCCTTGCACGTCTTCTTTTCTCCTTTGGCCGACAGGATACAATACATTTTCGGTCTAAGCGCGCAAAACTCCTGGATCGGTGTCCCATCTAGTTCATCCTTGAATTTCCCTAGACGCTTTTTATTCACGTCACTGTGGAGAGGATGGTCATGTGGATACCCCGAGAAATCGTACTTGTCCGCTTGAGCGGCGAAGTCCGCGTACAGATCCCCCGTCTCAATGTGATAGGTGAGACTGTCTATAATTTTTTTACAAAAGGTTAGTACACGTAAGCCTTGCATATCGACCTAAAACATACCGGTATCGGTAAAGAGGAGTTTCGCCCTATCACCATACTCCTTTCTAATTACGTCGTAGTGAAATTGATACATCAGGAGTTTTGAGAGATCCAAGATGGCAAACCCCGTGTATATTGGACGGTTTAACACCAACTTCTTCTTGGTGGAATGAATTCCAACAAGATTGTTGTTGAAAATTGTGAATTTCTCAAAGGCGGGGGAACTGGCTTTTTTAACCGCCTTTTCGGGGGTGGTCACCAATTTGAAATCTTGGCGATTTCTAAGGTTCTCCATGGTTTTGCCTGGAAAAGAGAGAAAGGAAATATTATAAGAGAGCTTAATATAATAGTGATTAATTTTACTACGTACCGAATACCGCGTTGTTCATGAGTTTAAAGAGATCCTTTTCAAAATCGTCCGTCGCCTTGGTTCTCTTCTCTGTGTTGAATTCAATGTAGGGTTTCAACCAAGCCCCTTGCTCAAATTTCAATATTCGGTGAATATTGGTTATTTTCAACCCTTTCGAGACGTAATATTTCAAATTACGATAGTGTACAACGTATCGTTCTTTTTTAAGGAAGTTGGGGACGAGTTTGGGTAATGACTCCTTGATGGGGATTTTAAGTGAAGTCATCTGTTCTTTGGAATATTCGGAGAGGTATTCCGGTTTTATCCTCATTGATTCCGGCGCAAGAGGATAGCAGTTGTGAGTATCGTGAAGGTTCTCAGGGTACTCTAGATCAACCTCGACAATAAATCCCTCCGGTACAACGTCAGGACAGTCCAAAATCTCGCGTTCGGATTTCTGGGCGGGTTCAATCCACCGAAATTGTTTCATCGGTAGGGCGTCACACATTACGGTCCCGTAGAGATTGTTACAATCTATTGTTAATATTCGTTAGTAAAACGTTGTACGAAATTATGTTTTCTCGAATTTCATACCTAGATAACATATATAGCTATCCGATTTCGTGTTGTCATACGTTTCTTGATATTTGTTGTTAGCCTCTGCAAAGCGGTGGCTAATCATCGACACCCCTCCTCGAATCCCCTTTTCGATAAACAAGTGCATGTCCTCGTCTAGGAATAGGTCCAACGACACCTTTGTCATACACAAAGCGGCATTCCAGGCGAAACCGGGTAGAGTATAGGCGTGGGCTGGGTCTAGACGGTAATATCTCACACACATTCGACGAAAATTCTGAAACACGTCCGCTAGGAGGAGTGTGTCCGACAACACGTACAAATCGTGGTAGCCACCTATTTGAGCGAGGGAGAAAAAAAAATAAAATAAAATAAAGTAAATTATCTAATCTATTACAGTGTGTGTATATTTACCCAAGTTTTTAATATTAAACGATTCCCACACATTCTGGGCATGGGTGTAATCATCGGCACTCAGCGGCTCGTCGGTTAAGTCGTTATGGAAGCATCCGATTGGTGGTAGCTGTGCCTCCCTAAAACGCTCTTCTGAATCCATGTATGTATATGGGTAAACACCCTTCCGTAGAAGTAATTTTACTTCCTCCGGTTTAAAAACCGAGCTCAATAGAGGGAATTTTTGGGCTCCCCCCTTAGCTAAATTTGAAACTAGTGTTTCTAGTGACGCCGGAAGAAAACGTATGCTATCTATGAAGCGAAGATTACGCTGCGAGAAAGAAATATGCGTCTCGCTATTAGACGCAGTACAATCTATTTTTGTATTTTTTATTGTTGCTATATGTTGCATGATGAGATGAGCATCATATCTGTGAAATATAAATGTTCGGTTAACATCTCTCTCAAACTATGAATTATTATTATTATTTTTATTATTATTATTATTATTATTATTATTATTTATTTATTGTTTTTCGTGATAATAACCTGCTTAAATTGTGCATCACAACTGGGATGAATTTTGGTGCTTTTAATTTTAAATTACAACTCTGACAGGCGCTTCCCCTATAGGCTCCAGTGTAGTGATCATGGTCACGTGTTTTGACCGACGTTTCCAAGAAAGTTTCTTCACATACGTAACAGCGACGAGAAGATTGAAACGCGGCCTCCTCCTCTTCCGTCAGTTGCATTGGTATATTTTCGTTCAATTTTCCAGTTATCATTTTTGATTCATCCATGAGCATTTTTAAAAATTTTATGCCACCGTCACGACCCCTATACGTCTTGTGCTTAACGAGATTTCCTTAAAAAAAATAATTGGTTGTTAGATGAATATCATAGTGCTACACGGGTTTGAACTTACCAGTTGGACCAATAATGGTGTAGGAGAACCCACAAGCTACATGCAGCACCAAAGTTGTGGTTGAAGATAGTCTGGTTTCTGGTAGACATGTTGCCACCTTTGTCAACAACGACTCAAAATCCGCAACTATTATGTATGGAACCTATAAGCGAAGCTATTATAGAGTTCTATCAAATCTATCATATTGTTACAAATTACCATTTGATTCCATCCGAAATTTTTGAATTTCAGAATAGGCTCATCGTGTGGCATTATAACTCGCTGAGGGTCATGCACGTTACACTCACGCACGTGTTCTTCGTGGGTACGAATTGACGCGCTTCTTTTTAAACAATACCGACAGTAAAATGATTGATGATCGTGCTTGGTGAAACCGCTAAGCAGTCGACTTAAGTGGCGAATTAATACGAAATGTTTTGATTGTCCGTTTGAGACTAGGAGGAGATCAATCTCCCTAGATTGGTGGACTTTATTTTCGCTTACATAACGCGGAAAATATCCTTTTTCATACGCGAAAATATTAACAGATAAATTGTTTTTCTCCTCGAATCGTTTTAATTTAAACGCATCTAGTTCAAAGGGGAATTTAATGCCACATAAATCCAGTTCATTCTCGTACGGCCTATAATGTGTTACACGATTTGGTGTGATTAAAGCCGGGTGAAGTTTGGCTAAAATCGACCATAGGAAGCACTTATTATCCCGGGGGTCTTCCGGGTTAACGTTCACTGTAGCCCGTTTATTCGCAATCACACGCGGCAATTCGAAGTAAGTACCTCCAACGAGGGGTAAATATTGGATGATATTAATTTGTAAATATATAATTCGATCCAACACCCAGCCGCTCCCCATAGCTTCGAAAGTGCTCATACTTTCGGCTATCTTATCCCGACTCGAGTTAATTTGCCCCGGAATAACTTCCGGTGTCATTGTTACATGCATAAATCCTCGGAAGAATGGTAAAATTTCTGCCTCAGTGGCAGTATTTGCCAACTCCCGAGTGTACCGCGCTTGTACCACCAAGTACCATTTAATCCCCTTTTTCACGCTTAGTTTGTTTCTGAGGTAAGTTTCTAGTTTTTGCCGGTGTTTGTTTATGAACAAAACGGGGTCCGTCACACCTTCTGGGGCGGTAATTCTGGCCGAGAAAATCGCGTTATCGAGCGCGTTAATTTCCTCAATGTCCGGTTGTTGACTCCCGGGTTGTTCTACCTCGTTTTGTTCGGCCTCACAATTCTCCATAAAGTCGCTTAAACCCGCATCATCTTGCGAGAGCAAAACGTCTTCATCTACGTCCTCCCTACCTCCCCCATCTAGATTTTGTCTATCCTACCACATCTTTATAAACGCGTCAAGTCCTTCGATATCTTGGGTAGATAACGTCTCATCTGGCATTGGCGCATTTTCTACATATAAATTAGGAATTAATTCCTACACCAATTCAAATGTCGAGTTTTACGACTAGCGCAACTAAACCCCTGGTGGGTACCTACACCCTGTACATCAATTTGCGGCGGGTAAGACACTTTACAGGGGAAATCAATATACCAAATATTTACCATTTTCAACTCTGATTCTTTTTCTTTTCTCTGGGATCGGTGCCGCTTTTCTCTTAACGGGCGAATTAGACGGGGTGACGCGGTGTGACGGTCCGGGTTGCGGGGATGCTGGACGTGTATTATTTTCCACGACTTCATTTACGGCGGCTCCAACGTGGTTCATTTGCCGTTGATGGCGGGTTAAATTATCTTTCCGCGCATATTTCTTATTACAAACTGGACACGCAAAAGAAATATTACCGTGTTTGGTCCGCATATGACGACTAAGGTTCGGCTGGTTGGTGAAGACATCGGCACAAGTAGAGCAGGAGTACATCTTGAAATCGAATGTGACCATAGTACCCATTTCACCTCCCTTTTATACAATTTTTAGGCCTACGTATATATTGTTTCACCCTTTCCCGTGATTACCATTGGATAAAAATATTGTCAGCCTTAAACAGTGTCTTTTTCCTTGGATTTTCCGGGGTTTCCCCATCAACGTACAGAAATCCAATTGCGCCTGGTTTAAGATGGTGTAATATGGAAGACCCAAAAAGAACCTTCTAGAAACAATGGAATGTTCTGGAATCGGAAAGAATATTCTAGATGGTCCGAGGTGATCGACACTTCATTGTACATCCGAATTCAAATTATATTGTAGGTATTGTAAAGTCAACAATGACGCTTTGATGTGAAGACTCCCTCGAATCTAAGAAATTTACTCCTCTGATAAAAACCCAAACTGTATCTTAAACTATAGTAGCAGGTAAAATCGTACACGAGGGGTTTGTCGAGACGTCAAGTTGACATGTTAGGTTAAGACGCACGTGTTTTCGCCATCTAGATGGTTCGAAACGAGGGGTCGGATATATGTTATTTTATACACTATATCTTTTGAGTTATCAGTATATTTCGAACTGGTAACCGACCACCAGTAATCGGGCTTCATTTCTTCGCGCTTTTTGGGTTTTTGGGGGAATCCCGAATGAAACCAGTGATTCATTGATGTATGGTTTTTAATCCTACAATTCATACTAACTGTTTGAAGTTCTATTGTGATTTGGTGAAAATCCGTGGAAGGGTTAGAGGTTTTTATACTACACACGATACGGGACAGGGGCAATTTTCAATATTCTACACACAACGATTTTTTCCGTCCAAGACGCAATTGAGTCTCATTATTTTTTTTAAAAAAAAAACTTTTAAATTAATTTAAAAATGGTCCTGGGTCACGTCCCTATGGGGGACATGTCTTGGGTTTACGCACCAGAAACTCCTCCACTAATAATTGAGGAAATGGAGGAAGAATTTATGTTGGATGAGGAAGCTGATGAAATAATGAACTTCATCGTCGAAAACGATGATGATGCTGAGGTTGACTCCGTAAACACTTTCCCAATCATCCATCCCGGGGAAATATGTAAGTGCATTTTTCCCCCATTATTGTTGTTTAGTATCAATACTTAAGATTGTTTTAATGTGATTAGCGCTGACCTCGGTGATTTTGATGATTTTGATGAAGAAGTAGTGTTAAATATAAACTGTTACGGATACCGGTAAATACATCCATATTTATACACCCCACCATTTGCAGCGCTAATTGATTTCGTTTAGCATCATGGATACCGTACGGGTTTTATTACTCCCCAGCATGGCCACCCCCTCTATTCGGAACCTTTTAATGACACTAGAGGATTTAATTGCGGGATATATACGCCCAAGGTGTGTATTGATGATATAGATAATATATTGATTAATTATTACTAGTAGTTCATTTATTAATTAATATATTTTTCTACCCCTCCGCTTAGTCCGACAAGGGATGCCAATGGGGCTTACCCCACCCCGGACGGGGGATCACCATCCCCTAACTGCGATGGATATGGGTATGACACATTATCAAATATTTAATTCTATTTACATTAATTACAATACGTATATTTTCACTAAAACAATTTTTTCCTCTTGTTTACTATTATCAGCGTTCAAACCGCCATATTCACCTTAATGATGAGGAGGCGGGATGCCCGCAATAATGGGGGTGAGGACCACATGCTCGCCACCCAGCTCGACAGGGCTTTAATCGAGCATGTCGGCATTGCGGTAGGCCAAAGTGTGTGCGCTAATTACGCAGTGTCGTATCAAATTTGAAAAAAAACTATGTATAAATAAAAGTAAATTAATTAAACGTTACAATTTGAATTTCATTTTTATTCGTCTCCTAAATTGAATTTCATTTTTATTCGTCTCCTAAATTTGTATTTACAATTTCTTTGTGGTTATAAATCCATTCGGAAAATAATATACATTTAGATAGTGCACATAAATACTTCTTATTATTTCGGACAGTTTTATGGTTAAGCATACATGTAATGGGTCCATCATCATCGATTTCGTTAGCTTTTGGGCATCCAACTCCATTCAAGTCTATAACTTCCCGATTAATAATGTTCAACAAAAAGAAACACTTTTCCTCTCCCTTACAAAATACACGGTCGTACCCTTGAACTGCAGATTGGAGGCACTAGCCGAGTTTTTCGTAGGGCATTACTCCATCATCCCATCCCAGACCATGCAGGTTGTTAAGAAGCCACCTGTTCTGACGCACAGTGTCGTATGTAAGTTCTTTTTCACTGTATGGGGGCGCGAAAGACCATGAGCAAACCCTCGGTGTTTTCTCCACGGTAGTAACGGCCACCTCCTTGGCTATTTGTTCCCGTTCAACTCCAACAATTCGCCCGGTAAGAAAATCAAAGTCAACGACCACGGATTTCTTAAGCCTTGGTGAGGGTAAAAAAATATCCCATTAACACTGATATTTACGGTTTAAACTTTAACTTTAAAAAACACCAAGTTCACAAAAATTATACTTACATTGTACTTGTTGGATGGTCCTTCCTTCCTCGTCGGACTTTAGAGAGATTGTGATGGTGGTTTAACTTGGGGTCCTGGCTATTTATACTATTTAATAAGATCATCATCCTAGCTTTGACTGTACATTAATGGTGTTTACACCGTGGGTTTTTTCGGGAAGATTATTCTCGAACAATCTACAACTTTGACTGTACATTTTACGTCATGACCTTAAACAACGTTAACCTAGGTTTTACGGGGCGCATTTTAATTTTTCTAGAATGATCTAGAATAATCGGTAGAGCTGGGTTTTTACGGGGATTCTTTATTTTCCCCCAACGTCATCTGGAGTTTCATACCCCCTTAACCATTTGATTAACACCGGGGAAATTAATGGTTCAAATTTTAATCTAATTAACATATTAAAATACTGTTTATTTCTTAAATCATAATTCACCCTATCTTCATACTCCAATGTATGTACTTCTACATCCGAGAATCGAACACGCTTCATTGACCTGTCAATCAAAAACACCCCTTGCAGGTGCGGGGATGAGAGGGGTGAGTCAATCAAAAAACGCCCACTTGCAGGTCTGAGAGAGGGGTGAGTCAATCAAAAAAGGCATACGTTTTCTCACCCGCCATCTTGCAATCCTCAATCCTCATATCCTCAATCCTCAATCCTCATATCCTCAATCCTCATATCCTCCCTGCCTTCCACTGTACCTGCACTGGGGCCGGCATTTATCCACTACTCCTGTGGTCATTGATCTTGTAAGAATGGCGGTAGGGTGTCTGGTATGTGTAAGTGTTTAATGTCATATCTTAGTTTATTTCTCCGTAGGTAATTCTTGAATCCCTTTATTGAACATAATCTGGACCCATCCTTCCTGTAGTATATGCCAACTTTTCCTTTGGACGCTCCACCAACTCGAACAGCCACTTCCCTCAACCATCCATCCACCAGCCCTTTATTTACTGTTTGTTCTTGTGATTCATTGGGTCCATCCTCTAAGTTTTTTGAACTGTATAATCTTGTGCTTCGTTGTGTCCATCCTCTAAGTGTTGTTCTCTCATCAAGTGTGTTTTCCCTTCATCATTTTCATGCCATTTTAACATCGACCAATCCAGATATTTCTCCTCTCCACTCAAATTTACTCCTCTCAGATTATCCACCCCAGGTTTCGACTCATCGAAGGTCATGTTTTGATTCAACGATGGGTCTTCTATCCGGTATCCAGACCCTGTAAGCCTTGGTTTCGAACACGTACCCAACCAAGAGACCACATTCAGCTCTAAACTGAAACTTGCTTCTTTTTCTTTCGGTATATTTACACACGTTGAACAGCCTATTCTTCTGAGATGAGAAACGCTGAGTTTTCGTCTAGTCCACAGTTCTGGAGGCACCCTCTCACCCAGTAAGGAATATCTGTGTCGATTTTTCTGATAAGTTGCTGTATTTACAAGTTCTCCCCATAGGTAATTTGGTAACTTTGCCTCTTCCATGAATGCGCGGACCATATTCATTAGAGTTCGGTAAAGGTGTTTGGAAACTCCATTCATTGGCGGCAAATAAAAATTTTTGTTCTTATGCGTGATGCCCATTTGATTGCAATAAATCTTGAACTCAGTGTTACAAAATTCAAACCTGTTATCTGAGCGCAATGCCTTCAATTTTTTCTCAGTCTGTATTTCTGCCTTCACTTGATATCATTTGAAACAAGACAATACGTCACCCTTCTTAGCTATCGTAAAGATATAGATGAATCTACTGAAGTCGTCGATAAAGATGACAAAGTATCTGGCTCCTCCCAGTGAAGCGACTGGTAAAGGACCCCAAACATTTGTATGGACTAGTTGAAGTAACTCTGTGCTCCTGATTCCATTGAGTGACTTGTGAGGTTTTTATGTACTTTTGCTCAACTTGCAAGGAAAACAGAGTTCCAAACTTCCCGGAGTTTTATTCAGCCTTCGTAGCATTTCACTCTTAATTACGTTTTTTAGATCATCCTCGTTGATGTGACCCAGACATTGATGCCAAAGATCCATTGTTCCAATTTTTGATGAGTGATTTGCCTTTGGTACCTTGCCATCCGGTTCTATCTTCAGTACTTGTGCTTCTGCAGTGTAGAAGTCTTGATACACCGATGATTGAAACTTGAATTTGCCATTGAGATATGTTCTTAAGTTCGAATTGACTGACCATTGTATACAGCTAAGTCGAGTCGTCTTCCGGATATTAAATTATGTCTCATCCCAGGAGTGTGAAATACATTCTTCAGACAGAAATCAGTCTTCCCAAAGCGTAGCGAAACTGTTCCAACGCCTAGTGCTTTGGTCCTTCCTTGTCCAACGAAAACATCCGATCTCTAAAGTGTGTAGTAGGGCTGTGCAAATACTCGAATCTTCGAATACTATTCGTTTAATTCGAATCGAGTATTCGATTTGACGAATCGAATTTGCCATTTTGACAAAAACGAGTATTCGTTTCACAAAACGGTTATTCGAAAAGAAATTCGAATAACAGTTTTAAAAACGAATATAGTTCCATAAACCGAGTAATCGTTTCCTAGGTGCTAAATTCCAATAGTAAACGACTATTCGACTGAAATTGTTAAGGATTAGTATGGTCACATAACATATATAAAGCGGTTTTCTTTTTTCTTTTCGAATTTCAACGCGAATGCGCAGTTCCCGGTGTTAATTTTGTTTTTCCCTCACGGAATACTCAGTCTTAGCACGGAGGTGTGTTGTAGAAGGAGTAGAGTCTGGGCCTCTAGGGCCTAGACATAAGCGTACAAGTCATTTAGTGTTCCTCGCATAATTTTTGCGCATATCGAGCATATAATGACTCTCTGACGTCATTTCTCAATTCTCCTAGAGAACACGCGTTTTAAAGAAGGCGTAGTTTTCTTTTTTCCCGGCTTAACTCTTTGAATATTTTCCATATTATAGGGCATTTTAAATAAGATTTGCAAACGCTTGAGAAATTCCCGGCACTCCGACTCGATACACTAGGGATGTCAAATACCTTCCGGTTTAACCGAAAAAAGCTACGAGTCTCTACTCGTTCTACAACACACTTCCCTATGCTCGAACTACATTTCTTTAAAAACGAATAATATTCAATTAAACGAGTACTCGATTCGGATTTCGAATAGGAAAAACCACTATTCGCACAGCCCTAGTGTGTAGAATGAAATCGCACTTCGATTATTACAGAAGTGGTGAGTTGCTCGTGTATCGACTACCCTTCTGTTTGATACTCCTGGCTTTAAAATACAGGCAGTTACAAGACAAGCATCCTTGTTATCCAGTCTTCGTTGATTCGATTGCCATCATGCAAATTTGGTTTTTACTTTTTTTCTACGTTCCGCTTCCTTATGTCCTCGTTTTCCACACTTCTAACATTCCCCAGTGAACCTTGGATGAATAAATTTTTGTTGTTATATTTACTTGCCGTTTCTTGTTTTGGATAATCGTCGACTCTTTTTCTGATTCGTATGTTGAGGTCTCTGTACGCTCATTGCTTTAGAAGTCTTCTTAGCTTCAATTAATCTTCTCCCATATTGTGACAATAAAGAGTTCTTAATGCTGATTGTTGTGAAGTCCTTGTCTGGTAACAGGTACAGATTTTCAACCAACATTTTATATGATTGGGGTAAAGCTCCAATCATAAAATATGCCATGATCCTATCTGGTACAGGTTCTCCAGAATCCTTCAGTTGTTTCTCAATGCTGGTCATCCTTCCGACAAAAGTATTCATGGGTTCATCTTCGTGATATTCCGCATTGGACAATTCTTTATATAGTTTCCCAATTGTTGCTTTGGATTTAGGCATTAAGGCGTCACCTAACAGCTTCCTTGCTGCAGCTCCGTTCTCATGACCAATTATTGTGTCCCGAACATCATCATCCCAACTAAGGGCTATAGTTGCGTGAGCCCTAGCCTCACGCTCCTCGTATTCAGACTTTTTCGCTGTTTCTTCGGGTTTCAGCTCCGTTCCTGTAACTATCTTCCATAGTCGTTCTGCTTTAAGATTATGTTCCATTTCATGTTTCCAGCGTGCATAGTTGTGCAAATTTTTACTTCACTATTTGAACGGTCTACCTTCAGCCATCATTGTAGTTAAGCATTTGCAATCGGCTTGTCTTGGCAATTAATTCCGTAGTCTCCAATGCTGAACAGGTTTACGATTGTTGTGCTTTGTTAAACTACTGCAGCGGCCATCCCATGTAACTCATTGACGGACCATAACCACGCTCTGCTACCATGTTGAGGAGTGGTGGGAATAACAAACTGAACTAAAACACGTAACTCAAACATAACGCTTTATTTAACCATCTAAAATAAACTATAAATTATAAAGCAATCTATATATATATAAATCAAAGTCCTGACTGACTGACTGACAGACTGACTGATAATCAACGCCCAGCTCAAACCGCTTGCCCTAGAAGGCTGAAAATTTGCAGGAACGTTACTCATAAGTAGTAGGCGCGTACTAAGAAAGATTTTTCCAATCCGCCGCCATCTTAAAAAATGGCGCCCAGAAATGTATAAAATACTCTCTATGCAATTAAGTACGCGCGTTTCAACCGATTTCACAAATATTTAGTACACTGGTTTGCTTGAACCTTAAGACGGGCTGAATGGTCTTTCGGGTTCGATTTTTCGCCATCTTTTAAAATGGCGCCCAGAAGTGTAAGAAAATATTCTCTATGCAATAAAGTCCGCGCGTTTCAACCGATTTCACAAATATTTAGTACAATGGTTTCCTTTAAGCTATAGACGGGCTGAATGGTCTTTTGTGTTCGATTTGCTACCATCTTTTTAAATGGCGGCCAAAAACTTAAAAACCCTTCTTTATGGAATAATTTCCGCGTGAAAAGTAATAAAAAATGTCATGATGGGCTGTGCCGAGTGCCTTCGCTCCTAGGGTGCTACAAAAATATTAGTTCGCAGTAAAATCAACCCAATCTTTATATCATTTTAGATGGAAGTTCTTATTACACGCGAGCGACGCCGCGGGTAACGGCTAGTTAATATATAAAAACACTTAACTACCTGGGAGAAGTACTACACCGCTCAACTGACAGAAAGACTCTAAGAATAGATTGACAAACCCAATCTCTTATCTAGTACTAGCGACTAGGGTCCCCTGGTGGTTGTTATGTTAAAGCTCATAATTCAGTACTTTTGATGAAGGTTACTGAACGCAGCCTAGATCAAATATTACAGAAAATCGCAAAATAAAAGTTATAAAAATTACAGCTTTGAATTTTTTTTAAACTTATTGTATATAACCATTCAAATATTGAGGCTTCTTCCTCTTCCTTCCACTGTGACGAGGGCTAGCGGAATCATCATCACCGTCAATTGGGTCAACGTAAGGGGAACTTTGTTCTTCATCGACCCCGTTATCTTCGCCGTAAGTGGATCTTCGACGTGATCCAACTCAAGATCATCTCCATCGGAATTAGTTTCCTTGTCTTTATTATCAATTATTAAAAAACTCTTGATATTGCAACAATGTTCGCGGATAACATTGCCAACTTTCAATTCCAGGTAAGATTTCGATTCGATTTTTAAGGAAAGAATGGCGAAACTATTGGTATCGTCGGTAATTTCATAGGTTCGAAATCTTCTTTCAAGATTGAAGTACAGTTCCGCCTTGATAACAGCAAAGAAGTTAACATATTTGGAATTGCGATCGCCTAACACTGGATCCAAGTTTATTGCAATAACACGAAGTTCTGGGACCGTTTTGTATACGTTCAACGGTTTATTTTGAGCTATATCAATTATTTTAAGTAATAGCTACGCTACCAACTAACTACCTTGTATTTGCCTTCAAATCGAAAAAGCGCCAAACTACATGTAAGTGAACATGTTTTGAGCAGACGCAAACATTATGGGGGTTACATTGATTTTCTGGCAGGTCCTCATCAAGATGCCTGTCATAATTTCACTTTTTGAACATAACGTATGATGCCCTATATTTGGCCGCCGTCGTCAATGCGAGACCGGTGGCTTGAGGAGATCATTCGACCACTACGAGGTCACTTGGTACGTATGTGCGAGCTTTTGATCGGCGAGCGTTATGCCTACGCCTCTGCTTTTCTTAGTCATTGCGAATGGCTTCGTTGGCGGCTTCACGACGCTTTAAAACGTTGTATTCGAAAGCCTCCTGGACGGCATCCTCTAGAACGTTACTAGTCGGGTTTCGTGAGGAGAAATTGAAAAGGAGAGCAAATATCATCTGCTGGTGGCCTAGTTAAACGTGTTATTTTTACCCCATTAGAGCTAGTCAACAAGCGCGCCAGCCCTTATCATCATCACGTAAGCTCATATTAGCAATGATCGGAGTTGGGAGTCGATTGAGGCGCGACGTGGCACTTGCATCGATAACATAGGTGATATTTGCGCTCTTGCACAAAATTTCAAAGGTCATACCGGTGTAAGGAGTTCCCTGGTCCGTAATAATTCGCGGATTCATTCTTCTAGGAAGCGCTTCGTTGGACTCGCCCGCAATTCCGCACCTGCCGTAATATTACGAACTTAGTAAACGCGTCAATAGCGACAATTAGGTAGGCATTTCCTCGGGTATTCTTCACAAAATAACCCAAATGGTCGAAATGCAAGGTATGGAACGGAGCGCCAACCTTGTTGATGGAATGCAAGATTTCTATAGCAGTCGGATACCCGGAAATTTTAATGGATAACAATCCTGACGTTTTCGCATTTGACGGTTTCCTCAAATGCGAAGTCTTTCCGCCTAAAACGCCATTCCATCCTGTATTGCCCACAAGACTAAATAACAAGCTAGTTATGGGACCGTCCATAAACTACGTCACACTCTTATGGGGGGGAGAGGGTTTCTAATTTTGTGATGGTCCGTGACAAGGGGGAGGGAGGGGTTCTTCGATGCGTGACGTCACATTTAACATTGATTTTGTTACGAAGTCAGTAAGAGGCCGATTGGCTCTCTTATGTTATAAAAGAAGAAAGACAACATTCCATAGTCCACCGTTACAATATTTTACCAAAATTGTTATTCCATCATCGCTTAAATAATAGAAAATTTAAGCAATTATCTACTATTTACACCTTTATATAGCCAATTTAAATAGCGCATTTAACCAGTAGAATGTGCAGACAAATTTAACGATTACTTTATAAATGTGGGCAAATCATTAGCGGATAACATTTCTCGAAATAGGGGAAGAGATACTTTAAATGATACTTTCTTTGAATATCCAAATTGTAATACAATGATTCTCATACCTGTTGACGAAATAGAAATAAAACAAGTGATAAATAAGTTAAATTGTACTTCGTCTACTGGATATGACAAAATTAACGCTAGTATTCTAAAAAATATTTCTGATTTCATAATTCAGCCATTAAAATACATTATCAATCTGAGTTATACAGAAAGTATTTTTCCGGATTCCTTAAAACGAGCTATTGTTACACCTATTTATAAATCTGGAAGCCGTCTAGAATTAAATAATTATAGACCAATTTCTGTCTTAACCCACCTCTCAAAAGTATTTGAAACCTGTCTTAAGAATAGATTAGTCAACTTTTTAAACAATCATAATATAACTTCTAAAAATCAATTTGGATTTCAAAGTAATTTAAGTATAAATGACGCCATATATAGTTTTACAGACTTCGCAGTATCTTCGTTGGATAAAAACATGAAAGCTTTGGCCATATTCTTAGATTTGGCCAAGGCTTTTGATACAATTTCTCACGCACTTCTTTTACTGAAACTTGAAAAATATGGCATTAGGGGTAAACCTCTAGATTTATTTCAAAGCTATCTGAAAAATAGGGATCAAATTGTTCGAATTGGAAACCATTATAGTCACCCTATGAAAATAACTTATGGAGTACCTCAAGGCACAATTTTAGGACCAATATTATTCCTGATATATATATATGAATTTTGTAACTCTGAAATATCTGACCAGCTAGTATCCTTTGCTGATGATACAGTCCTGTTATTTACAAGTGAAACTTGGGAAGGCGCTTACTCTAAAGCAAATGAAGTACTATATAAAGCAAAAATTATTCTTGATAATAATTTACTTAGTTTAAATATATCAAAAACGAAACATGTTACTTTCTCTATAAGACAACTACCTGAACCGATTAAAAAGAATAAACTGAAATTAACAATCCATAAATGTAATGGTAAAAGCTGTTCGGATAGTTGCAAAACAATAGAAAGAGTAGATTCTATAAAATACCTTGGTCTGTTCGTAGACTCCCATCTTAAATGGGATATTCACATAAAATATTTAACAAAAAATCTTCGATACATATCGTATACATTAACAACGTTGTGCAAATTCTTACAAAGAAAACTTCTTCGTGCGGTATATTTCGCCTTAGTCCAATCTATAGTAAATTATGGAATAATTGCTTGGGGAAACGCAAATAAATCGACATTACGCCCTTTAATTGTATTATTAAATAAGATAATACGTATATGCATACATAGACCATATGACTATGCAACTGAGCTTCTTTACAAAGTGTTTAACGTAATGTCAATCCCACAAATGTACGCGTTTCAAGTGTTATTAGACGGGTTTAAGAAACGCTTTAAAGACCAAAAAATAACTCATGATAGAAATACTAGATCGGTCATATGGAAACATTTAGCTATACCAAAAACATACACAGCACTGGCTCAAAGTCACGCGTCATTTACTTCCATAAAATTGTATAACAAATTAGACTATAACATAAAAAAAATAAATAATTATAATTTATTTAGAAATCAAATAAGAAAATGGATACATGAAAATGTTTAGATTACTATATTAATTAACAAATACTAAAATCACTATTTTCTACTAAATATAAGCGGTTGCCCGTACGCGGCATAAATAAATAAAAATTATATATGAACAGTCACCCACATACAAGATTTCTTAGGTGGGTGACTTAAATTCTCCCTTGAAACAAATATTTAACTATTTGATATCATACTGTACTTTGGGACAAACAAATAAATAAAAATATCCAAGAAAAAAAAATAAAAATAAACTGCGTAAACTCTCTTATGTCTCTGTTTATTCGCCCCTATTATTTGTGAGGATGAATCAAATGCCCCTGCCGATTGAAATGGTTTAGTTTCTTTGGCAAATTTTCTAAATCTCAAGCTCGATTAGTCTGTTTTCGGTGACAGTGTCGAAACCTAAAAATTGTGCCCCTTTAACTAAACTTTTTCGAACTTTTTTGAATCTTATAAAAAGCACAGACATTAAAATTCTAAAGGTCAATCAGAGTGAAAAAGCTCAAAACGGAAGAGAACTTGAATTTCTGAGGGGGCGGCACATCACTCAAAAAATTAATCAAATTAAATTTGTAAATTAAGACAAATCATTGTGCGGAGGGGGGAGGTTAAAGAAATGTGACGTGGTTTTTAGGGGAGGGGTCTGAGAAAATCGTGACGAAGCGTGATCTGGGGGGACGGGGGGTCAGAGAATGCTTTTTTTCGCGTGACGTAGTTTATGTACGGTCCCTTTTACTCTTTGCCGGAAGTGCGCCTTGAAACGTTTCCCAGGAGACTGCCACCATTCTGACGAAGAGCGAAAACTAGTCGGCACTTGGGTGATTGATAAACTTCGGGCTGCCGAAAATCGGGGTTATGTTATCTTAAAAAAGATAGAGGCATAGAAATACAAGGAGAGACAATATAATCTCGAACTCCACTGGCGTAGCCGGCTTGTTTCAAAAGTACGTTGATTCGTTCCTTCTTCAGAAACTGACGGCTAGTGGTTATCTCTCCAATTGCTTTACCCCCGAAGAACGTGAAAATTATATTCAAAACTTTAAAATTAAGGAGTTTGTACTATTAAACCCGACCAAGATTAAAAGAAACGAATGGTTGCGTAGCGTAGCAAACCTCGCCTTGAATAGTCTTTGGGGTAAATTCAAGGAAAGAGTCATACCAACCAAAACGGAAATTATCAAAGAACCTCGACCCTCGTAGACTTTACGAACTCTTAAGTAACCCAGACGTTGAAGTAAAAAGCGTTTTGACCATCAATCAAGAAACGCTACTAGTCAAGTGGGTTCCTACGACTGAGGCCGACGTGACGACGTCGTTTTGAAGCATACCAACGTCTCCATAGCTTGCTATACAACGGCTATGGCTAGACTTTGTTTATTTGAATATCTGGAAATGGTAGGGGATAAATGTTTCTATCACGATACCGACTCGCTTGTGTACATGTCCCCCCTGGGAATACCGCTAATATAAACTGGTAACTTTCTGGGTGAAATGACCAACGAATTTCAAGGTTACGGTAAAAACGCCTACATTGATACCTTTGTCAGCGGCGGATGCAAAAACTACAGCTATTGGGTAACCGATCCTGACTCTGGCGAAAGTTTCAATACAACCAAGGTCAAAGCTTTTCACCTTAATGTATCTATTGAGAAACTAGTCAATCACGAAACTTTAAAAGGATTACTTAGCGTCGATTTAGAGAAACCCATTTAACCCATAACCGTTCCAATTCCGAGGCACATTTCTCGACTTCCAAATCATACGCTTGTCTCTATAGACACTCACAAGGTTTATAGAGCCACGGTCGATAAAATCCGTATACTAGACAATTTCAAAACAGTCCCCTATGGTTAGCAACGCCTAAATTAATTTATTTGTTGTCTAATTTATTGACTAATTTAAATTTTATTCATTCAAAATTTATTTAAAAGTTTATTAACCAATTCAAAATTAATTTTAGTGTATATTGAAATATTGTATATTTAAAACTTTGTTTTTAAAATTAAAAAAATTTAAACTGATTATTTTATTCTTTTGTCGCCTGCTTTCCTGCCACACACGTTTTTCGCGTTGCGCGTTTACCTACTATACGCGTCGCGTTTCTTTTCCGCGACACGCTAGAAGAAGATGTGCGCCCTATATTAACGCGTGGCTGCTTAAAGATTAATTTATTTTAGCTCGAGAACTCGGAAAACAATAATTCCCTTTTATTATCCGTGTACCATAACGGTAAATGGACCAAGTTGTGCAGAGAAAACGTTTCTTTGCGAAAGAATCATTAAAAATCACTTAAGTCACGTTTTCCAAACTACAGGAATACACTGGTGTTTAAAATAGTAACGCTAGTAGACCCGAGATTTAAAAACGTTCTGATTGACACGCATGATAAGACGGTTAGCTCAGTTTTGCTCAGATCACAAGTCGAAATTTACGCTCAAAGAACATATGAAAAGGAACGAGAATTCAGTTGAAGAGGAACCACAGCCTAGCACATCCGCTGAGAATACTATTAAAGGCTGTAGCTTATGAGATGAGTTAAAGGAAGCTAAATATATTTCAAACGATGAAATAAATGTATATCTTGAAGACAGCGTAATAGACAGACTTTCCAATATCCCTGGGTGGTGGCAAAAAAATGAAACCAGATACCCATTACTAGCCAGTGTAGCAAAAACATTCTTGGCGCCGCCAGCGTCTTCAGCTAGTAGCAAAAGAATGTTCTCTTCAGGAGGGAACATCTTAACCACTAGTCGTGAAAGGTTAACAACTGACCATTTTGAGCAACTACCTTTCCTACACAAAATCTTAAGAAATGTAAAGGAGAAAACTTAGTAAAATTTATCCAAAGAGTAAAGAGACTAAAGACCTAAAAATTAGAAGGTTAGTAAAATTTATCCAAAGAGTAAAGAGACTAAAGACCTCAAAATTAGAAGGTTAGTAAAATTTAACCAAAGAGTAAAGAGACTAAAGACCTCAAAATTAGAAGGTTAGTAAAATTTAACCAAAGAGTAAAGAGACTAAAGACCTAAAAATTAGAAGGTTATTCTTAGTAACTTGCATCATATATATTCCTTAGCGTCATACACTTAGACCCCTTAAATCTTAAGGAATGCTCAATAATAGGCTAGCAAAGTTTCAAAAGATAATAAGAATAACTTTATTTTAAACGATTTAACTATTATTAATGTTAATTAATGAAGAATAAAATAATTAAAAATAATTATATTTATTTAAATATTAAAGATAAACCTCTCAAGTACCGAAGTCGATTAAATCATTGCCTCCTATTTCTATCAAGTATTTATTTAAATATTAAAGATGAACCTCTCAAGTACCGAAGTCAATTAAATCATTGCCTCCTAACAATTTAATATATGAAATGAAAATATGGATAATATTTTCGGCAATTCTATTTGAATGGCTCATTCTGATGTATCATTCTCTCAGCACTGTTCATAATGGACAGGAACGTAGAGATTCGAGACACTATGAATTACGATAGTGTTTCATATCCTCTGTAATGAGGGCTTAACGGCTTGGAGTGAGTCGAAAGAGAAATACACATCTTATTTTTTAGTTGTACCATGCGTACCACAATGTTGCCAGTCGTTTATTGAAGGATGCTTGGGTACTTGGTACAGACTGTTACGTCTACCAAGTCTCCTAGCATGATAGTAGAATCCAAGAATAAATAGGATTCATAGAAGCCAGTGTTACGCGCATGTCAGGGTCAAGTCGTTAAATATATCGACGCAGTTAAACAGCTGATGGCATTATTTTATCCAATTTCTCATTGCGTTTCGAGAGGAAGTTCAACTTTGGCACGGACGACAGATGGCGCTCTCAACCTTCTACCCCCAAAAATCGCTGTCTGCTCGTTTTCCCCTTCCGCGTTGTTTCGTTATAAACTTATGATTTAACGAACTTTTAAGATAAAATTTCATATTTCCTAAGACAGATAAGCTTCTACTCCTTTCATCTTACTCCCAGTTAGTTTTAACCTATATAAAACATTATCAGATGAATTTGAGTTACAATGTCGTAAAATCCTGTGCATACAGTTACCTAGGAGTGATAGAGACATTTTTACCGATGTCTAGAGATGATAAACTTAAGCGGAATTGTTTTACGTTTGAATAAAAATACCGCTTCCAGTAGTGGGTTTATAGTACTCCTTGTTTGTGTAAGATTAGTGTAGCTGTAGAGCGTAATTATGATAAACGCTTAAAAATATATATTTTCAATAAAAACACCGCTTCCACTAGTGGATTTATACTCCTTGTTTGTGTAAGATTAGTGAAGGTGTAGAGAGTAATCATTATAAACGCTTGTATTATAACGTTTGTGTTGAACTAGCTTCTACTTTTAAGACAGAGGGGGCGTCCTTTTAATATTATGTTCCCTACGACTCTATTAAAGGCTGAGGATTGTAGGAGGACTACGGTGTCTTATGTGAGGGTACAGAGCCTTCGTTTTAAGTATGGGGGTTGGCAAAAGAGTATATAGAATAAGCTTTCGTCGGTGACAGAGAATTCCCTATCCTATAGTGTAAAAACAAAGTTTATCATGGGCATACTCGATCCATGATGGCAATGACAAAAATATGAAAATAATATTTTACCCAATTCCATAATTGTGATATATTTTAATTGAAAAGCATGTTTTATCAGTTTATGACCTACAACTCTATCATATTTTCAGTTAAATAAGGGCCTTTAAAATTATCTTATTGGCAGCCAGGCAAATGGAGTATTACTGTTGGCTCAAAGTCAAATTAATCTCGGTTGACGGTCAGGTGACGGCAATTGGATTCAAAACCGACGCCAAAACCTAAATTGCCGTGCGGCACGTGCCCAACGTTAAAATGGGCGTAGATAATTTAATCCAATTCGACGAAATTATATGCTTTAAATTTACATTGAGTGCCGTGTGCGTTACGATCTAGGCAAACATATAGTGGAAAAATTGTTTTAGATGAATACTCAAGCGTTTCAAAGTAAGTAGCGGGGCATGTGGTGTATTACTGTTGGCTGAAAGTCAAATTTCTCGGTTGACGGTCAGGAGACGACAATTGGATTCAAAACCGACATCAAAACCTAAATTGACGTGCGGCACGGGCCCGACTGTAAAACGGACGTCGATAAATTAGACCAATTGCATCAATTATCTTTAAATTTATGGTGTACATTACGATCTAGTGCATAAATAGCGTAAAAAACTGTTTTCTTTAAATATGCAAGCGTTTCAAAGTAAGTAGCTGGGCATGTGGTGTTTTAATATCGGCTAAAATTATTATTTGTCACGCGTGCCGGGTACCAGTCAAAAAACCGCCTCACAAACGACTCCGACACCAAAACGTATTCTGTGGCACGTGCCCGGCAATAAAAAGAATGGCTTGTGCTACTAGGGTAAAGAACTATAGTCTGTCAAACGAAAGAAGAGCCCTGAGAAATTTGTCCAAATTGGTGTCGCCACCATCGACCCCATAGTACTTTATCAACTTGTTTTGTTTTGTCAATAGTCGTCTGTAATATAGTCTGTTATAAGCAGATAGGCTTAATCGCAATAGAACCAATACATTTTGCAATATATATATTAATATTTATATATTAATAATTATATATTATATTAAATATATATTGCAAAATGTATATTAATAGATATATATTTTATATTATATTAAATATATATTGCAAAATGTATATTAATAGATATATATTATATATTATATTAAATATATATTGCATATTATATTAAATATATATTGCAAAATGTATTGGTTCTATTGCGATTAAGCCTATCTGCTTATAGCAGACTATATTACAGACGACTATTGACAAAACAAAACAAGTTGATAAAGTACTATGGGGTCGATGGTGGCGACACCAATTTGGACAAATTTATCAGGGCTCTTCTTTCGTTTGACAGACTATAGATAATTAATATAATTGAGTTAAGGTCTGGACTCGGATTACCCTTGAATTTTCTTAGTGGCCATGTGGACAACAGACACCTTCCAAATTAATTTTTAAACTGGTCATTTGCCCTGTGACACCGCCTTATTTCCCACGCTGGTCAAGGATTAGTCCGCTTCAACACTCTTTAAAACTAATTTCAGCGTAATTACTAGATTAAATTTATGAAATCGAACTAGTTTGTGCTCCAAACGTGTTTCTAAAGGATATCCAACACTTTTGTAAAGCTGGAAACAACTTTTAAGATGTCTTTAGAGCATCTTAAGGTAAGTACTCACAATTTAAACTGTGAAAAGCAGGTTTAGCAAGTAGATAGAAGTACTTAAGCTCTATAAGCCCCGAAAAATCTTTTTTATCTGTAGAAAAATGTTGGATATCCTTTAGAAACACGATCTAGTTCCATTTCATAAATTAAATGTAGTTATTACGCTGAAATTGAGCTAACAGTGTTGAAGCGGAGTAATCCTTGACCAGAGAAACTAAGGAGTCTGAGCAATTTTTAGCGACACATGGGTGCCTCGTCGATTACAGTAGTTCTCAGTGCTGCTAATGGGATGGTGGAGCTGATAATTAATAATGTTAATCCACTTTATTCCCTATGCGTGTGTCAAGGCTTAATTGATTTTGACTTGAACATTGATTTTAACTGACCTACCAGACGATTAGAGCCTATGCAACCGATATAGAACTTAAAATCAATGTTTTTAAAGTTGCTCGGTAAGCCTTGGAAAATGGATCGGTAATAAGGTGGATTGAAACTGCAGGACCAATGCAAGTTGTTCAAAGAGCCTGATGAACAATTAAAATTCATTTCTTCATATAGTTACAGATTGCACAATAAAACCTGAAATATTAGAGGAATTTTCCAAAGAATTTTTGAAAGGAGCTGTTGCTTCTGATTTCACGCCAGGAGACGTAAAAATGAGAGATTTCCCAGGTATGATTTTAATACATGTTTAAAAAAATGTAGAGTGAGAACCATTTTATAATAGGTAGCTAACATCAGGGTTGATATTTAGTCACTTTTTCAATGAAATTCTGTGAGAATTGAATTGAATTGAAATATGATTTATTGTGCATTACAACAATACAAAGTAGTACCTTCTAGGTAGTGCACCGCTTAAATTAGTTACTATTTGTCACTTTTTGTCACTTTTTTTTCAATCTATCAGTCTTTCAATGTTATTTATCTTAAAAACTATAGCTTAAAAGGATAATGAAGTAGAAAAACAAGTTATTTTTACTTGATTAATGGTGTTAAAATATGCATAAAAAGATTAGAATAATTCACCAGAACTTTCTCCTTAATTTATTATAAATTTTGAAATTTATTGTGATTTTAGATAAACCAAATTTTGATGATGGAAATATCTTCGAAAAAAAGGAATTTTCAGTCAATCGGAGGTCGCTAAAAATTGCGCGGCTCATTCGTTTCTACGGTCAAGGATTAGCCCTCTTCAACGCTCGTTGAACTTCATTTCGGCGTTATTTTTGGAATTAATTGTGTTCCGAATGGGTTGACAACATTCAACACTTTTTTTTCGATAGATCGATAGAAAAGTGGAGGGACTATGGTCACATGTCATATGCTAAGTATTTTTTTTCTATTTCAAGACGATTGCGCTGTTTGCTAGGTAAGCTGATGTCCCCCAAGCGATACCAAGCCGCCCATAAATAGATATTGGTTGGTTAGGGCTGTGCGAATACTCTAATAGTATTTATTTAATTCGAATTGAGCATTCGATTCTATGAATCGAATTTTCCAATTGGAGATAAACAAGTATTTGTATAAAACAATTATTGGAAAATGAATTTGGAAGCCGTACGAATACTGTTTTTTAAACAGTTTTTCTCTATTAATTTCAATAATTGAAGTGAAATTATACGTATATCATTATGTTATTTCTTCTCTATAAAGGGCTACAATATTTAGACAGGTAAATGTATTTAAAAAACGATTAACCGTTTTGAAGCGAATATTCTTCTGCTTAAACAGGGTCAGTATTCGTTTTGAATAAAACGAGTTTTCGAATTAGTTTTTTTTGGAAGACGAGTAGTGTTCGATTTAACAATTACTCGATTCGGATTTCCAATAGGAGATTCACTATTCGATTCGTATTCGATTAGGTTTCAAAATTCACTATTAGCAGAGACCTGCGGGTTAACGTCCCACGCTCAAACCAACTGAGCTACCGAGGCCTACGACATCATAGGAATTAAGTTTTTTAGCGTTATTCAACGCATGAAAGGTTACAGAGTGGGAAAGTAAAAAAATATTTTATTTCCCTATTGCGAATGATGTCGGTGGTTCAAATCCACCTCAAAGGTAATTCTTCATTTTTTCAGCTCGGGTGGTACATGGCTTAACATCATCCGCAACCGGGAAATAAATTGGTAGAGTTAACACTCACAATTTAAAAAGAGAATTTGTATAGATTGCTTGAAATCAGCCTAGGCCGATAAGACTGACACATTCCATATCATAAATATTGTTAAAAATTGACTTGATAAATGTAGCTTTGGAATGTTTTACATATATTTGTACATATATTTGGAATTGCCAATGAACGTTATTTTATGAAGGTTTCTGAGAATTATATTGTATGGAAACCTAATGTTTTCGGATTACTTCGAGAATGAAGACTGCAATTCTATCGATATTCAGATATATATAATTTAGGGAACCTTAACACATTAAGCATTCACTGTGGCACTGACAGAATTTCGTGATTTTTAAATCCCCCAAAACTCCTGCTGATAAGGCTAAATACGATATTTGTATGTTGGGCCTAATAAGGAGACATTTTCTTACCATCACGTATTGAGATGCCGCATGTACAACTTTCAATGGTAAATCACAGAGATACCTTGCATATCATGCTTAAAATTGGAGTTAATATTAAAATAACAAGCTGACCACACCAATATTACATAATTATTCCGATATTTCAATGTCTTTTTATAATTTGTTATACTTTTGACTCATTTTTTCCCCTTCTGTTTCGCGCATGCCATTGCGGATCTGTCCCTAGATGTCTCTTAAAACCTTAAAATATAGAACAGGTCACAGAATCATGCTAGGGGTTGTTTATTGAAGGTGGAATTGCTTTTGTGCCTGGGACTTTGAAGCTTGATACAGGGTGGTTCAGACCCTGAAACTCAGAAGGTGTATGGGGATTTCTTTTTTTTATTCAAAATTAAATTATCTTTTAAAGTTCAATTATCTGCTCCTTTCTTCAATTTAAAACTAATGATGTTATTTCTCCAGCAGTTCATTAAGGTCGCAGGAACTTACTGCATACGTGTCTGTCTTGAAGGCAACTTACCTGCGATAAAACATTTATGGTAATGTTATACAAATGGCTAGCGACATCTAGCAGAATTCATTTCATAACGCAGGGGCTTAAGAAATTTCGGACGTGAACCCGTATATTCACACCTCATTGCTCAATTTTACCAGACCGTGCGAGTTTTAAGCGCGTCCTAAAACCTTACGGCTGGGAGATGGGTAATGGTAGAAACATAGTAGGAACCGTTCGGTGCGGACTTGACTTACCACTTGACATCTCACATATGGTTTGCGACTATAGAGGTTTGTGCTCAATGGTTAATTGCTTTAAGAGTTTTACCCGACCGCCGTTGAAAACTAGAAGGCAGATTGGCTAGCGGGGAGGGTATGCGAGAGGTTGGGAAGTGGCTTTTTGAACCCTTTAAGGAATTTTTAACCGGAGTGTCAGAGATCGTCGCAGACGTTCGCGTCCGACATACGTTTTTATCAATGATTTAAAATCTAATATGTCTTATACAGTTGGGAAATTCGCAGCTCGAATGTCCGTGAAATCTCTTTTCTGTTTAAAGATATTTATTTCATTTATTTGGTTCTGGAAAAGTAAGGAAGCCAGTAGGGCTTTGGCGTACACCGATCTCGTCAAAGATCATAGATGTGCCAGCAAACCAAAGTGGCTGGTATATTTAATAATTTTTCAACATCTCAGTGCATACGTACTTAATTTACAGCTATTGCTTTTTATATTATCTTTCATTATTTCACAAAAAAGTTTCTACCTGTTACTATTATCAGCAAATTATTCATTCAAGCTTATTGTTCTGAAGTCTGTGGAGGTTCAAGAAATTTACAAATAACGTTCCCAAGGAAGAGATAACTTGAAACTAACAAAATATATTACAAACACTCCCATAAGTTTCTCCCATTTGTTAAATTAACATAGATTTCAATATTAGCTTTAAGTTACGGTGAAGCCTGCCAGCTTCTCTGTAAAAGTATATTAAGTTGATTAACAAGGGTTAAACTGTTTAGCCCGCCTGTCGCCACTACTAAAGCGCTGGTGGATTTTCAAATTATCAAATGTAATTCTACAGTGTTGAGGGTACTCTTGGCGAAAGAATTAACCTGAAGAGGTCCTGAAGAATGCTTAAGGTATTCTTCAAGACCTCTTGATGTGCAATTTTTCGGCAAGGATATGTTGCCTGTGAGCAAGTCTCTTTAGGATGAACATGAAGTTTACACTGCTAAAGAAATAAATGCACTTTCAATAGGAAGCTCTATTTCAAAAAGGATTTTCATAAATAAAAACGTTCGTGTTACTTTAATAGTTTAAAAACGCAAATTTGAAACTTTCATTAAGTTAAAATGTCACTTTAAATGTTTTGATATCTGACGTATATCTTGCACGCTTGTAAGGGACCTACATTTGCATAGCATACTTCTGTCTGAAAATTGTACAATCAAAAAAAATTGTGTGTTAGTCTTGTAAATTGCATATTGTATTTTATTCATTTTAATAAAACATATTGAAATGAATAAATAATTTAATAAATACATAAAATTTATGAATGATATTTCATTGTAACATTCGCAAAGAGGCACTATATTGTGTACAAGAAATCTGTGTGATAGTAGAATAGTCTTGTTCAGGCTGACTTGATGTACGTGGTAGGAAAATCTACAGTCCTATGAATACAGAATGTTAACCCTCGTAGAAAAAGTAGTAGTACTCAAGTTTCACTAAACAAAACTATAGCGATTGAGGTGGAAAACGAAGGCCATATCGGACGTGCCTTCATAGTTTGGTAATCTTTTTTATTTTCAATATTGCAGGGCAAATGGAGGCCATAAAGTTGTGCGAGATACCACCAGTGACTCCCTCATTTCGAACCAAGTGACTCCCTCATTTCGAACCAAATGAGGGAATTTGTTACGTTGATTATGAAGTCTCATCGTGAGTACTATTACAATACTAAAACTCATCCCCCCTCCTCCCGGATAAGGACAAACGGGAGAGGCTTTTACACCATAGATTCGGTCTAAAGGGATATATTTTATGCCAGGGGACAGAACTTGAATAACGCAACAAAACATTGTCGTTGTAAAATAGTTTCACCCGCTAGCGCCATTGGGCAAACATGCAATTTTGTAAACTATTTCCGAGGGGGCCGTCATTACATATCAGAGCGTACGAGATTTAAAAACACTATCGATTTTGATGATTTCAATGATTTAAGAATGATTTGACTGATTTGCTGATTTAGAGTCAATTTGAATGATTTTGGTGTGATTTTCACGGCTTTACGATGATTTAGATGTGATTTGAAAGATTTGGGTATTTGATTGATTTGGGTATGATTTGATTGACTGATGATTTGTCGAGGATTTGAACGGTTTTTCAAGGATTTGAACGGTTTTCAGATTTGAACGGTTTTTCAGGATTGAACGTTTTTCAAGGATTTGAACGATTGTCGAGGATTTGAACGATTTGTGCGATTTGTCGACGATTTGAATGATTTGTCGAGGATTTGAATGATTGGTGCGATTTCGATGATTTGTCGAGGATTTAAATGATTGGATGCGATTTGAATGATTTGTCAAGGATTTGAATGATGGGTGTGATTTGAATGATTGGGTGTGATTTGAATGATTGGGTGTGATTTGAATGATTGTCGAGGATTTGAATGATTGGGTGCGATTTGAATGATTTGGAGGCAATATATATGATTTGTGGTGATTTAACTGATTCGGTTCGTTGTAAATTAATTGGCAGATATGACTGATTTCATTGGTTTTAGTTTCATTGAGAGATAAGCCTATCGATTTACATTGTCATATCTAAGTGTTTTGACTAGGGATTTGACTGATGATAGAAGCCCGCTGATTAACCTTAATTAGCTCTTTTACGGTGTCGCCCAAAACATAAGTGCATAAGAATCTTATAAACTTATGCCCAAGTAACAGCAAAAACAAAACTTTACAACTTTTATAAAATCTGTATGTCGAATACAAGGTGTTCCAAAAACGATGGTAGAACAGGAGTCGAGACCGATGTACAGTGGATTCTATGAGTGATATAGAGTTACAAAATGTAGATTCTATGACATTTCGCTAAAAGGGAACGCCCCCCTAATGTGTTTTGCGGATGAACCCTTGAATTTTAGTTAGGAAACTGGGTAAATAGATTGGGTCCAAGAAATTGAACAACTTTTATTGTCATTTCCAGGATTCAAATATACTATAAAAATATTCGTTTTAAGCGCTCCTCTCTATATAAACCATTGGTGAATAATGTCACAAAACCTTTAATTATCGTTAACATCTCAACAGGTATGGCAACACAATCGATCAAAAATTCTAACAAATCGGGGGCTATAGTGCATACGTATTTTTGGGAATTGAGAAATTAAAAGTTCGAAGAACATTTAAAACGGCAAACTTCTGAAACGGATTTCAAAATAAACCAGATACAAAGAACACCCACACATTTCTTGGGTTGAGGTTTAACATGAACGTATTTACTACTGTATGTATGATCGAACTTGGATTTACCCGTCAGGTAACAAAACTGTAAGACGCGACCTAAATAGTACTCTCCTTCGTGATAAAATGCAAAGTAATCTCCAACAGTGATTGTGGAGAGCTGTTTTAATCCACAATCCCGCGTTTCTGAGTAAGAATGGTCATTCCGTACAGAGGGACACCGAACCCTTATCGTACGATCGTTTGATAGTCTCTCTGGATCCTGAAGCAACCATAGCGCTGTGGTTTTTTTTAATAACAGTGTTTTTCCATTCTTTTCGTATTTTACAAAAGGACTATCTGGTGCCAAATCATGTTGGAAGTAATCTAAAGCAGATTCGATATTATTTATCAATACTATATCATCAGGTTCTGGTTCGTTGTCTGGTTCATTGGTCCATTGTCAGATGGTGTTTCAACTTCACTGTCAATGAGGTCTTCCGGCCCCTGCCTCCCTAAACCGCAGTCAGAAAAACTTGGAATAATATATTTCATCCAATGTCATATTCATGCCTACACTGTCAAGTAAAGCTAATGCAAGGATTTGACTTTCTGAGACAATCATGGATAAATCAACAAAATCCGGTAATTCTTGACTTCGCTTTATTCGGGTGTTAGTTTTTTCTTGTGACGATTCATTTTGAAAGCATCCGAAGAGCTTAGTTCCATTTGTATGTCTCATCGTCTTAAGCGATATATTAATCTTGGACGGAAAATTAACAATGTGGAAAAAACTGTTGACATGCTTCGATCAGCTCTAAAAAAAGATTCACACTGTTGACTTCCCAGTAATGTTGGCAGAAAAGCTTCCTTTCCATTGGAACTTTTCAAATATATGGTTAGCATCAACAGACAGTGAGCGTTAATTCTATGCATAAATGGACATTCTAGTATCCAAAGCTTCCATCCTCTACAAAAGTATACCGCACTCATAGTTTACGGATTTGTCTGAGGGTTCCATTTCTTGTCGAGGAACGGTTCTATACTAAACTGCATAATTTGCAAATAAATGGCCGTTCCTAAGCTATCTGCGTCGTTTTTAACAGAG